>JAGTTH010002346.1:0-56861 GCA_022606485.1 Agraylea sexmaculata
ATTCAGAGGAGAATAAAAGAGGTATTTGGATGAGGAATTTTTCGTATATTAATAATAATTTGGCCATCTTCCCAGTACTCTATTTTATTTTTACCGAAAGGGGTTAGAGGCATAAAATGTGAAGGTTTTGTTAATAAAATTAAATATTTTGATTAAGGCTTAGTATGAATCTGTCGAAAAATATAAAAATCCCGAATTAAATGCGGTGCTCTAAAATAACACTAGAGCGGACTCGATAAAGCGTTCTCGAAATGTTCGCCGTGTCGGGCACACAACAATAGTTTGTCGGTATTTATGTTTTTAGTGTGTGCCCCGTTCAAGAGAGGGAAAGAGAGACTTAGTCAAAGTGGTATTATGAAGTAAGAGTGAGAGGTTCGAGTCTCGGGATGGAATTCCTGGATGGCGATGCAGACCGCCCGATACTTTGCGGGATGGCAAACACTGATTTTTTGAATACTTCACTCTCTCAATTGGACGTATTATGGGAAATTTTAACGAGCTCAAACTACACATGATATACTCCATATCACACTTTATGTTTGTACACTTGTCATTCAGAATACAATGGCCAGATATTCAATTTAATATACTTAACAGCGCACGAATAAAAATTGTCACAGACTTAAGTAATAAACACTACATCTCCTCAAACTCCTTGATACAAAATGTAAACAAAATCAAATATGTTTCAAAGAAGCGAAATTTTAAATTACCACTGAAATGTTTGAGAGACGTTTCATAAAAATTCTTTAACATATCTTTTTTCACAAACACATTTGATTTTGTCTGTCTGCACAGTCATTAATGATTTTACTATATTCGTGTTTTACAATATTTTTGTTTTATTCATATAGTAATTAGTATATGTTTTTATATTTCTAAGTTTAGTTTATTATTAATATTATTTATTTATTATTATTATTATATATATATATATATATATATATATATATATATATATATATATATATATATATATATATATATATATATATATTCTACAAGTGGGGTTTTGTATTTTAACTTTAAATTACCACTGAAATGTTTGAGGGACATTTCATAAAAAAATCAATCAAAAATGTGTTTGTGAAAAACATTACTTTTTTCACAAACACATTTGATTTTGTCTCCACAGTCCTTAATGATTAAACTATATTTTTGTTTTATTCATTTGTTTTTATATTACTAAATTTTATTATTATTATTATTTATGTATTATATATGACAAATTTCCATCATTGCCGAACCGCATTAGCTTTCACCTGAAATGGCAAGGTGATGATGGTGCATGCTTAACTATGTTTTAGTAGTTCTACAAGTGGGTCTTTGTATTTTTTCCAATAAATTATGTTATGACTTATCAATTATTTTAATTACCAATTGATTGTACTCCGTATTAAAATAAGTAAAAGAATTAGTCTACAAACTTAATATTGTAACATCTAATCATAATGTATCAAAACATTTTATGTAAATTATGCTTATTAAAGAGATGATTTTATTTAAAAATAAATAAGAATTGTGCTTAACCGATGGTCGTATCGCAAGACAATCAGTCACGCTAAACGATACGATAAATAACGCGCATCAAATTGTCCGAAATTGATTTCTCATGATCAATAGTACGTCCAATCTAGCCTAGTGCATCGTACTAAAAATAAATAAACAAGGAGCGGAGCCCGGAATATGTCATTCCATTAGTCACTCGCCAGCATACGATTTTAATAGCGAATGAAAAGAATGAGAAGATTATGTATATGTATAGTTCATAGACGCTTTGGAATATCCATAAATAAAATAAAGGCTGTCGAATGGGAGGCGGGCATGTCTCACAACGGGGGGCCTTAAGCGATACTATCGCCCCGAGAGCCGCTCCCGAAGCCTTAAGGATGGGACGAGACTTACCCGAGGAAAAATCTCAAAACACGATTGCATCTGTACAATAAAAAGACAGTTGGGGGAAAATAAAACATACAAAGGGGCCTAAATGAACACCAATTGACAAGGCGTCGCCGATTAAGCCGACATTGATGTCAAGTGCACTACAAATCCAGCGGGGATACAATCATTGAAAATACCACACGATTTTGGTACCCAACCCAAAAAAATAATATCCTATACGTGGTACTTATTCGATGAAGTAACATAAAAAACGTAGTTACCAATGACAATTGTTTTAAAGGAAGGAAGAAATAAATATACTTGAAAAAATGACAATATTTTTTACATGCATATAGGTTTGGATTTAATTTAATATACACATTAAACACAAATGTGCCTTGTCTGTTTTTAATAGATAATATCGATTTTATTGAGTAAAACTATATATTCAACTAAAAACGGATTTTTACTCTCATAGATCTCAAAAGGTACATTTCTAAAAAGAAAAACTTCAGTAAACAAAAATACTGATAATTTTCTAAAACAGCTTACATTTTAATATATATATACATTTATAAAGTAATTAAAAAACATACAAATATTGTAATTTATATGACCATATGTAAATTTGGAAGAAAGAGTAAGTGTGATAATTTTTATAGGATATTACTAAAGAAATTGTGCATTTAAAAAATTTATGTAGCTATCTATAAAAAAATTAAAATGAAGGCAGTAAAATTGATTTTTGAGTCACTTTAAATATTGACAGTTAAAAGAATAATTAAAAAAATAAATATTTATCTTATATTTAACGTGTATAAGTTCAAAGAATCCTATTGAAAAAGGATTTGAATTAATATAAATAAAACGATTAATTTAATAGATAATGCAGGGGATTAAATACTTAATGGTTTATAAATAAATATTAGGCATATATCTGATTATCCTAGCATCCAAATTAAACTAGTACCATCAAATAGTGTTATAAGTATTTATATTGATTATGGTTTATTTAAAACTATACATTCCCCGCCCTATTGCTACTACAAGAAAGATGCTATTTCAGTCACAAGGGTCATTCTAAATGATATTTCATAGGCCAAATGATCAAGGATAAGAATGACACAGGATCCTATTGTAATCGTTTGTCATCTCTACATACACTACAGATTATTTTAAATTGTATGTATCAATATTTCATGTACTTTACCCGCTGAGATCGCTGTGGAAAATCTTCTAAATGTGTGCAAAAACACATACCTGAAAAGAAAAAACATCACACATTAGTATTTTGAATAATATAATAATTTAAATATATTTATTACAAGCAACCCTTGTGTACGTTATTGATAATATTGAAGGACCAAGTTTCGTGAGGCGTCACTGTGGCTGATCCTTGTACTTTACCGACATCGATATTTCTTCATTTGTACAATACACACACTTTTGACAGCTGCTATCCGATCGAATCATACTTTTGTCTGTATCTTTATACGGTACGGTCGTTTGAATATATCAAAACGGGTAATAAAATTAAAAATATTAATAGATTGTATCGCTATATGATGGATTTTACTATAAGGAATGCAACCTATCCCTTGTCATGAAGGTATTGTTGTTAATATATTATGTAATATTTTTATAATTGGTCGAATTTGATAATTGCCCTGTAGTTCAATAAATCTAATTGAAATATATAACATACTCAAATATGATTAAAGTAAGATGGTTGACATTTTTTCATAGGTGTATATGGGTTTGGAGTCCCGCGGCGCTATACCGTGAGAAAGGCATCGGCCTTTAAGTCTATACAATTAATTTAAAACTAAATGTATTCAGTATTTGAAGGGAGACGGGGGCAATTCATATTTAATGTAAATTACACTATTAATATAGCAGAGAGACAAAGTGAACATAATCCCTACTATCGCCCGTCCAAAGATTATCCACGTTAAACATTTTATTACAGGCATTATCGTGGCATTTAAAATATGAATGCTTTTTTTACAAAATTCTCATGATAAATTTGACAAGATGTGTTTTGGCAAAACAATAGCAACGAATTTTCGGTAAACAATTAATAATGAACGTATTTCAATTGTGGCGGTTTAAAATTAAGTACGTGTCAAAACAAGCCGTTTTCTTTCTTCTGGAGAGGAACCATAATTTTGGACAAACAACAGATTATTCACAGATAAGAAGACATTGTAAGATCGCATTATTTCTCACATAAATAAATTGTTTAATTGCAAACTGATTGGATGGTTTTTGTTGAATATACACTCACAATAACGTCAGAATTTAGATCAGCATTCTTATTATCTGGTGTTAATCAGGTAATAATAGGTTTTTGCAATTGACCCGGTTCACATATCATCATCATTTTCTTCCATACACTGTGTGAAATGCCATCGACAATGACCTCAATGACACGATTTACTCATTACGTGTAATATCACATATAAAATACTATGGAATATCACAAAAACCTGTGTGAATGGACTGGTTGAAAATTGATAACCCACTTGGAATTAAAAATGTGGAAAATATGGTAAATAAATAATTATTTAGTATGAAACTAAATCGTAGATTTTATTCTAAAATAAATATGGGCTTTGTTTTTAAATGAAACCAATGATATTTAACTATAATAAATATTAACTATTTTAATAAGAAAAAAATCATCTTCTCGATATTGTAAAAAATTGAGTTATTGACTTTCAACTCAACAACGACAGTGTTTAAAGAATTACGAACAGTCGTGATTTATTAAAAATAATTTTATAATTAAAACAGTACATATATAAATTAAAGACCTTGTTTGAAAAACAACAAAGTTTCCAAATGATTTTATTGCATAGATATATCATGTGTTATCGGTTACATCAATATAATTAATGAAACATATTAAATAAGACACATGTAGTATGCGTAAAAAAATGGAAGAAAATATACATTTCTAAATCAAGATTATGAAGTGTTTAGTATTCTTTTTCAAGAGAGACTAAAACCTTCTCTTGAGAAAGACTGCTGTTTTAAACCCAACGTATTTTATGGGGTTACCAGTTTTTGATTAACCAAGATGTTATATATACATAAATGTATATATATATATATAGTATATATATATATATATATATATATATATATATATATATATATATATATATATATATATATATATATATATATTCAGTGCTTTTTAAATAAAACATGCTCAAATAAAATGCGATATAATTATATTTGTTTGGGAGTGAGAAGGTGTAAATTAAACGAAAATAAGACAGGGATTGCGAAGGTGGCTGGCTGGTCGTAAAAAAGAGGGTCTCCAGTTCGAAATTAGAACAGCAAAGCAATATACAAATACCAAAGTACAAAATCATAATGCCGTAATGGCTGTAAACTAAAGCATAAACATATCAGTGTAATAAATGAACCGAGCCAGATTGGACCGAGGAGATTTCGGAGAACCGCACTTGAAAACAAACACGAGCCTCCTTCCACAATACATGAAGCCACTATATTAATTAAATTGATTTTATAGATATACTTGACAGAAAGAGTGTGTCATATTCAAGTCCGCATGGATTTTTTGCGATGGCACTGATAAAAGGTATGTTAATGAGTGTTAAATATGATTATTATTATAATGGCTTGGTATGAACGTACCTTAGTGCTCGTTAGCTTCGCCCGGGGTCGGATAAAATGTTTTGATTTACGCTTTCATGCAAATTCGGCGCGCATTCGATAATTCTTGTTCCTCTCGACCCGATTATCCGCGTAGATTCATTCAATTATCCATTGCGGATGCTTTCAAATATTTATGTTCTGGTCAATGTGTAAATTGCGCCGAAGTACGGCCTAATTAAAAAAAAAATACGACACCCTGACCTCGAACGTGATTCTCAATTTCACTCTTCATTTCCCACATAAATTGCGAACATAAATTGGGAAAGTACGGAATTTGGCAGTAAAAAATTAAAATTAACATAATAGTTTAATTGTTCTCACTGTTATGATTTACCGAGAGTACAATATAATCGTACAAATAATGACTTTGTAATTTATGAATACAGTTTCGACAATCGCCTCTGTGTGTTTCGCATTGTATAGAGAGTAATTAAGACAGCCATCGTTCTTCATTCATTTCATTGTAACTAACAAATAAACATAATGAATCAATCGCCAAAAAAGACAAATGTGGGAAATACACGAAACAATAAAAAAAATAATGACAGCGAACTTGAGCGATTGGGCTGATCACTTTATTGGGTACATAGGATTTCCTTTATGATAAATTTTTATGTAAATAACCATTCACATAATTCTCATTCAAAGGTTGCGGCCATGTCGTATAGTAATGAATACACGCGTATTTTAGTTGTTTTTTTTATTTTTGCCAGAGAGCGTGTGAACGAGTCATTAGCAGGACCAAAATATATAGAGAATGGAGACAATATATTAGAGACATTGCCAAATTGGCATCGCATACACACTACAGACAATGAACTGGGAAATTAAGCGAGTGAGAACACAAAAAGCGTGTTGGTCATTCATAAATCTAAAAGCCGACTCTGGTATCGAACCATTTGAATATTTTTGTGTGTGGGCTGAAATATATTCTTCGTTCTTGGACCACAACAACCATCGATCTATGGGAAGTAAAACGCTATTTGAACTTTTATAATAACTTGTATGTATGTGTGACTTATGTGACATTTCGAAAACGCTAGCAAAATATAATCCCGATTTTTTTATAATTTTAATGTTATAAAGTACACAGATAGAATGTAAGGAATTCAACGCACGGTATATATAAAACCTGCAACAAGATGAACAACTCGCTTACGCAGCGAATACAAAAAATATTTTTTCAATCAATAATTACTTTAAATTATGAGAAACTTAATAAATAACTATCTGGCTATACTTTTAATAAATTTAACTTTAAATCAAATAAGCAATTAGTAATCAAATCCTGCGGTGAATGTTAAAAAAACGCGTTACATTACGAATTATATATGGATGTGTTTTCCATCGTAAGGAGCATTTAACAGCCAATAAAAAGCTTGCGAATATAGTTACTGCTTGTGCACCAACGCTTAAATTATAATAGTATTATTGTGGAATGGAGTTACATTTATATTTAGTCTAAAAGAAATTTAACTTCTTATTTAAGGCCATAAGAACGTAGTGGATAAAGCCGGAGGCGTCCAGTGTCACATTTCCAAAAAGTCGTTAGCGGAAACAAACGACACAATTAAAGTCGACGCGTGGAAAAACATTTGAAATTTACAGCAATGTAAAAAAGAATCATTGGCAGACAACAGGTAGTTTAGTTTTGGAAAGCCAGTGAAACAGGTGGATTTGAGAGGAAAAAAAAACAAAGTTTGATAACGTGTGAATAGCGGTTATTTTAACGTTAACCGCCGTGAAGCAGGACATTAGCGTGGGGTTGATGAGAACTTATATTGGGATGGGGGAAATGGGCATTGTATGTTAGTTATTATGGGATAATGTATGGTGCAAGTGCGCTAGATAGGTTTAATGAGTGTACTTAACGCATTCTAATTGCGGCTGATCCCCATTGATTTATGGGAAGCCCCAGGCACAATACTCTATACTAGTCAGTTCTTTTACCAGGGTTGCGCTAGTATAAAATCTTTCATAGCCATAATCAACATTCTAAATAGATGCTGTGAAATTAATTCATTTTTAACGATGCCAATATTCGCAAACAATAAAATGTTGACTGGCTATGAAATAAATATGGCGATCGGCTGTGATCATTAGCCAGGGCCGGTTCGTATTTATTTATTTATTCAACGACTTTTGGTTGGGGCTCATATTTTATTGTATATTATGTGAATACGTTAAATGCGAAGTGGTCTGGTGTTGATTTAGCCTCGCCTCCTTTCCACGTGTTATTCCTCATCATGATACATGACTGTGTATTTTTTTAATATTATGAATACCATTAAAAATTATAAATTAATTACTTTATAGGTATGTGTAAGTGTAATTTATTTAATAGTGATATACAAGTGCTTGTTTTGGGCTGTTTAATGCAAGTTTTTGTATGATGTATAATCGATGGTAATCGAACCCGGAGCGTACAGCCGGAAACCATAGACAAGCCGCTAGTCATCTATAAATATTTGTTATTATTTCGAGAGTGTAGAAACACTTTGATCGTTAAAATGAAGACCGGCCTTGGGTGGAGGAGACTTGGGCGTAGGCGCCATGGATTATTCAAAAAATCGCTAGAATCTCGGCAATAAATTATCGACACGCACACGCCAATAAATATTATAAATTATTTGCAATAACTTCGAATATCCGTCATATTATATACACAAGTAATACGGTATTTTAAGCCGTAATTATATATTATCGATCATTCGGAATGTATGTATATTATGACGGATAAGCGAGGTTTCATTCTGTACATGGAGGATATGAATAATCGTTATTACTTGATATTGAAATAGGTTTTCTTCACGCGATCGGGAACTTCATCTTATTTTGCACTCTTTTGACACCATATGAATTATCAATTTATCAGCGATAACGAATAATTATTTTCTTAGAATATAAAACATTACAATAAGAATAGAAAAATAGTAATAAATTGTTAAGTATTGTTTGGTTACACCTATTCCCCGTGTTCTATATAGAGCCAGATGCAATATAAATGTGTTAATGAGTCGTGTGTGTACAAATAGACTACAGTTTGATACGCATACGCACCGCACGCACACACTCTCATTACACTTTTATATTGTATTCACATTAAGACATTTCTCAAATACATAGACGAAGCAACTAATACTAAAATATCATATTTTGTTACTAGACTATCAAAGTGCGCATTTTCATGTACATATATGTACAACCGATTCCAAAGCCGGACAACTGCATAAATAAATATCAATATGACGAACCAAGCAGACGAGTCTGAGTAAGAAAATTACGATCGTATTCAATATAATAGTTTAATGAGTGTGTGAAAACGGTGCTATTCGTATACGCCCCAATACTATCAGATACATCACATATTCATATAATTACTAAGTCATTTACAATTAATAGTTAAACAAATTCACATAAAAATAAAACAAATAAAAGCATTTAGAAAAAGGCTCGTCGACGCTTATATTACAAATAATAATTCACAATTTTGATTAGATATATCACAATTAATATAATATTAATTAGATAATAGCGTTTTATTTATATTAAATATCTAAATATGCTTTATTTAATATTGCCTAATAATTGCCTCCTACAGTGTTTTATATACAGGCTGGACTTGAATAAACTAGGAATATTAAAGGGGGTGGTAGGGTATCGTAAATATAAACGAATATATATATATATATATATATATATATATATATATATATATATATATATATATATATATATGCATACGGCCGATAATCTTTATAAGAGGCCATGGCGAGAAATTGACACGGTGATCTGTCGCAATAGGCAATATCGATGGTTTTTCATATTAAAATAGAAAAGCATATTTATGGGCCAGTAAATCTAATAACAATGGCCCCGAAATGACCTCTTCGCCTTGGTGTGGTGAGTTGAGGACATTTTAATATCTGTTCTCTTGTATGAAAACATCTGTGAGTTGTGTGACTTTAACGGCGCCGGCTAAAATAATGATTTATCATCTGACTGATATGAGTTATAGTCTTTGCAGTTTCTAAGCACTCGGAAACTCATAAAAAGGACCTCGAATAACACAAATTAGTTGTCGCAAAAGCTGAAATATGCTTTTCACTCTATAATAGGAAAATACCAACTCATTTCGTATTCGAACGGCTCTAAAGTATTATTTGTTCGATACTTAAAACTGTTTACACTCTGTGGTTTTGAATGATTATTATTTAGCAGAAAATTACAACACTAACCAATATTCTTTATCTTTTTGAATTATGAAAAGAAAATAGCAAATGTTATTTTGATAGAAATCTTCATATTTGTAAATGGGTTTTTGTTTTTTTTCCCATACTTTTTATTATTCAATATTATATTATCAAATTCAAATGTTATTAAAATTCTCATTATTATTATAGGTAAAAAAATATATAAACTCTCGTACACCTAAGTCTAATTCATAAGATGTTTTTATATTATTCAAACTATGTAAAATTCAAATTAAATAAAGAAATTGTAATATATATAAATACCTTTATTATTTTATGCCCAAAATAAAGAATAATTAACAAATATGCCTTAACCAGAGATATGCCAAAGTCGAACGAATGTTATAGTATGTAAGAAAAAACACAATATTATAAACTATATATACTATATAACATTAATGGCATATGTATAATAGTACAATATTCGTTTGAATTTGGCACATCACTGGTCAGAACGAATAACACTACTTAAAAGTGCCGTAAAAATGTTTTTACAATACACACAAAACACATATACGAAACTTTATAAGTAATTATCTTATGATGAATTAAAAAACGCACGCATCGGTTACGATTCATCTTTGGATCAATTCTGTAGTTGAAAATTTTTAAACCTATCGAAAAAGCAATATGTGTAAAAATTGAGACAAGACAACAAAATACAACCTTTAGTAGTTATTTGTACGACCCAACAAATAATATTAAATGGTCGACTCATTCCATGTATATTATTTGTTTTTATTGAGCCAAAGTACACGTATTATTATTGTATTAAAAGGCGGTGGCATTTAAAAGGCAAGAAAACGCTTGTTGGTTATTTGAAGCGTTAATAAGCGCATGACTGGTTGCATGTGTCAAAATCACCTAACCAACACATTATACATCAACCATGACATTTTATAAATATCAAAATATTTAACCCTAATCAGGGCTCACTAAGCTTACTAGAAAATGTGTATGAGTCAGTGGGTTATACCTGAAAAGGATTAATCCTTGGTTGACTTCATAAATATTCTGTTTGATTCACAATACTTTCATATGTTTTTCTAAATGTCCATTGAAAATATGTGTTTTGTATTTATTTAATTGCATATAAAAGCATGTCAGAGCTTTTTTATGTATAAGACAATGATAAAGAAAAGCGTTTAAAACAGAATATTTGCGCAAATAAGAAAAGTAGATCATAATATTATATACAGGATGGACTTATATTAATTGAGAATATTTAAGGAGGTGGTAGAGTATTGCAAAAATAAGTTAAAAATTATATTAAATGTATATTTTTAAAATTTATTATTAAAAAATATTAATAGCGCTTTTGCCATCAAGTCAATATATATATTTTTTCGTTTATATTTAGGATACCCTACCACCCCCTTAAATATTCCTAGTTAATTCAAGTACACTCTGTATATAAAAAAAACTGGAGGAGGCAATTATTAGGCAATATTAAATTGAGACTTACTAAATATTTAGAGCATATTTAGATATTTACTATAAATAAAACGCTATTATCTAATCAATAGTATAATAATTGTGATATATATAATCAAAATTGTGATTTTTTATTTGTAATACAAGCTTCGACGAGACTTTTTCTAAATGTTGTTATTTTTTTTTGAATTTGTTTAAATATTAATTGTTAATCACTTAGTAATTACCTCGCACTCAAATAAACTCTATATTGAGATAATTGATCGGGATTTTAATCAATATACTTGATTAAATTGTTTCTATCGAGGCATGTTTCAAGGCAAGAACCACATAATTTTTGGCCTTGCACATATTTTCCGAATCATTTATACTTCTTATGAATGATTTAAATATATTTAACCAAGGCATGTGTACCAAAGGTGCGTTAAATATTCTAGGGACAACTTCACACTTTCGTGATGTAACTTGACGCTTGAATAATTTAAAAAGATGGTGTCAGACGGATCCACTTCGCCTCTTTGTCCTCACAACTGATGGACAGTAACAGAACAGACGTTCACCATCTTTAAAGAACAAATCTTTTTTTGGAATAAAATATTAATAAAATATTCCAATGCAGCTGCGATTCGTTGAGCGAGTTTATCGCGTAATTTAATATAATAAGCGTTACGTGATTGCGGAAGGCTTTCGTGTATTGGCAAGGAAATTTTAACACATTGTACTAATTGACATGAATATAATAAATGTCAACTGTAATTTACAATAGTTTAATCGAAAATTGATCGAATTTGAATAAATTACTAATTATCAAGTCGTAAATGAAAATAAACTGTTATGTGTGTACCTGATTAAAGTAATTATAGTATGTTATTTATAATGAAATTGGTGAAAAAAGGTGGGATATTTAAATCCAAATTAATAAAAGACGAAAATTCTCAAATATTCAAAAATCTAGCTAATATGGAAGTGAAAAAAATACATCATATAATGTGTATTTATTATAAGTGGCAGGTGTGGAGGTTTTTTCAATAGAACATCCCTCAAATTTTTAAATTACCATTAAACTATTTTTATATAACAAAAAGCGCACCCAATAAACCTATATATTAAATACAGGTTTCTCACTTAGCACACGAAGTCATTATTATTCAAATCAATCGATTGATGAATGATTAAATATCAATTAAGCTCGGACATTGCAATTCCGCTTGCGAATAATATATAAAAAACAGTGACCGAAATTGAAAAATTATTTCCGTCCCTGTTAAGAGAAAAAACATTGGCTTAAGTGGTGTTAAAAACATTGATCTCATTTAAACGTCATTTAATGATATGCTGCAGAGGTTTTATTTAAATATAGAGGATGAAAAAATATATTATTATCTATTAGGATGAAAAAAATATATTAAATAAAGAATTATATTATTATCATTTTGGATGAGACAAAATCGTTTTAAGTTCTAATATAAAAAATAATATTTTGAAATCTATGTTGATTTTATATTAGAAAGCATGAGAATTTTGACTGCCCATTTTTATTTATTTTAGTGTAAAATAATTGTGAAATAAAAAACAATAATTGATTCAAAACCTTTGAATAGCTGTTCTACTGCTTTTCTCTTAACTGATTGATAAAATAAATAGTACAGATTCGAGTCCTGCTTAAGTTGGTTGATAAATTTATTTAAAGACATATTTTTTTTGTAAATTCCACAGAAATTTTATTATAGAGTCTGAGTAATTTCGACTGCTAACTTGTAATCATCTTTAGAGACTACTACTAGTTATGATGACTACACGTTACTGCAAATTAGTAGTCTAAAGTACTCAGACTCTGTAATAAAATTACTGTGGAAATTACAAATAACAAATTTATTTAAATAATGAAATTCCACCAAGAAGTCAACACTACAAACAATAAAAAAAACATGTTTTTGGCACAATGATAATAAAATAATATGATATTAATCATTAAATTTGATTGTATTATTTTCAGAAAAAGCTTCAATAATATTTTTATGTGCCGGTTTTTTACAATACCAGTGAATAAGAAGCGTGGCTACAAATACTGTGGAAAAAAAGTAAAAAAAATTGGTTATTACGACTGGAAGATCGGGAATAATATTTATAAAATCCCGATCGATCGTCTTGATACAAGTTTACTATGATTTCCTGTATTATAAGGTAAATACTGATTATTTAATCGGTGACCTGTGAAAATTAACACGTTGTTGTGTATAAAAAAAACCCCTTAAAAAAAGCTCCTCGGGGCGTAAATAAATAAATAATTGTTGTAAGACAAATAACTGTTTCCAGTATGAAAAAAAAATTAATTATGATTACGCTTTTCAATGAATGTATGTCTAAATAGATTCAGTCATATATTCTGTGATCAATTTAAACAAAAAATATATATGTAGGCTCTAAAGGCATTTATTTAAATAAATGATTACAAAATTATTTTCCGATAAACTAATTTAATTCGTATTTTGTAATATCAGAGCTCATAGATGAATGCTGAGGCAATATTTCAAGATTGCGATAAAGAAGCTTCCCCAGGGCATAAAAAAGTAATTTACCTCCAATACAGAATTCACTGATTGTATGCCTACATACTTGGGTAATCTCCTTTGGTTTCCGTCTGTGGTTAAGAAATGTATTAATTGGTTTATTTCTCGTAACGGATGCCAACCTAAACTGGACTGGATAACATGTCTCCTGTCACACTTTGATCTATAATCCGACATGATGTGTCCATTTGTCAAAACGGTCACTTATACAAATACGACCGCCGAACCGTGGGGTCTTTTTCGTGTATTTTTTTATTAATTCAAAGCGTGTTTGTTTGGTGCAATCGTTGTCCTGGAATTTTAATTAATCCTCAAGGAAAGAGGCGCTAATTGCTTGTAAGCTTGGACTATTTTCAACGCGACGCACACAAATTATAATTAATTATGACAACAAAAACACACAAATATTCGAAGGCAACTTCTATAAATCAAGTTTAATGGTCATTATTTTTAACGGAATTTTAATCATGAAAATAATTGACTGATTGATTTAGAAATTGAATAATTGCTTGTATTCTAATTCCCTTATAGTTGATTTGTTAATTGGAGCGATTGAGTTCAAAAACACTTGCTACTGGTATAACCGGTAACATAATATAGGTCAAAATATTTAACCTAATCGGTTAAGCTATTCTAAATAATCTCATATTAAGTACTAGAGGTTCTTCTATTTTTTTTATATCTAATAAAAATAAATACTATGCACAAATCTATGTTTAACTTAATCATTATTTTATTAAAGTAGTACCTACATGACCTACATTTTAATCGGAATCATTTTAATGTGTTTGATTATCAATAAATTGTCTCGATTGTAAATAATCCCATATTAAGTACTAGAGCTTCTAATTTTTAATATCCAATTTAAATATAAGCAAAAAAAATACTATGCACAAATCTATGTTATAATTTATCATTATTTTATTAAAGTATTACCTACAAGATCTAATTTTTAATCATTTTTATGTGTTTGGTTACCAATAAATTGTCTCGATTTTTTTTAGTATATCGTGATTTTCTGGATTGAATACTGAAGTGATTGTATATCGATCAAAATCATTATGAGAATTGTAAAATATATCAAACAAATTTCTTTAAATTCTACCTAGAAGTTAACACTATCAATTAGGGTAAGAATATACAAAGATTAATCGACAAAATAAGCGAGTTTAAAATATAAATGTTTGAATTTTTGTGTTTGTCTGAAACGGAAAATGGATGTTTCTTGTTCTATAAATGTAATATTGTTGTAATGATGAAAGCAGAATCGAGTTGCCTCATGGACTTATATGATATTCTTCCGGCGCTTGACGAGTGTTTCTGCTATTTTTTCAAACTAATATTAGATTTAAATTTTCATTAGGGCAGGAGGGACCGTTTCGAATTAGGTGTGCCGACAAAAAGCGGCCAATTTGAACGGGTGACCGAAAATTGAATGAAAGCCTTCTTGGCCGTCAGTATTCTATTCACAGCCACCGGATGCCTTACCTTTTGAAGGCTTTACTTTTGAAAGGCATTGCCGCAAAGAGTCCAACCAACCAATCGGCCGATGACAATACCGCGAAAAATTAGCGCGTCCCTTGCAAGAATGAGTCCCTGCTGTGATCCCAACTAACTAATTTATCATTGAACTCATAAATCACTCACAAGACACTACCTTTATAACACCTGCCACATCAAGGGCTCCCGGCTTTCTTACATTTCATCACAAAGCGATAGTAATTAAAACTTATGAGATGGTGCAAAATTATCAGCAATCTATATGTGTCGTTGAAAATCAAAAACGCTTATTCCGCACCTTGTTCATTCCGAGATATTCAAGCTTTTCGTTTCACACTATTTCAGGACAACATATTTCAAAAATATTTTTATAAAGGGGAAGCTATTGGGATAGAAAACATAAACACGTAAAAAAATATTGAAAACATAGCACACATTTGACTGAAAAAATGCATTTAAGCGATTTTAAAACGCACAGTGTCTATTTAAGCTTTTTTTGAAAAATTCATTTACGTATTTTTGGTTTTCTTGTTGATAGCCTTCTTTTTGGCCATATCTGGAGGCACTGTTACTATTTCTGAATCCATTTTAAAACGTTTTTTCAAGTTATACAATGCGCACTGATTGGTTAATTTGCAGCTAAGCGAATTTGATATGTAGACTGCGAGGTTCTTAAGTCATTTTGGTATAAAACCGATTTTTTAAAAACGTTTTCCTAAATAATGAAGCTTTTTTGAGAAATGTAAGTTGTCTAAGTGAATTCTTTGTAAAATGTTCTGTAAAACGTAAATGTTTAACAAAAATGTCAGATAAGCGTTTTTGATTTGTAACACATAAAGAAATTAGTTGTAGATGAACGTTATCCATAGTACAATATTAATGATAAAATATTGCTTCATTTAGATTGGTATTATTATACAATTTAATATATTAAATTAAATTATACACTCTAATTATTTTGGAAATAATATCAATATTAGATTAAAAATAGCGCTGATATGTGTAAAACTAATTTAATTATTTTATCAACATACTTAAGTCAAAAACGCCCAAATCTAATTCGATTCAAATTGAGTTAATTTAGATAAAAATTGGTACGTACTTTTTTGGAATCATAATTTAATTATCATCAAAATAAAGGACAATTGAATGAAATTACTATAACTTAGGTGTAAAATAGTATGTTGCAATCAATACTTGAAAAAAAATTGACTATGGGAGCTTTTAAAAACATTTTTCATTTCCCAAAACAAAAATATTATAAATTAATTTATGGTTGCCCTAAGGGAAAATTGTAAACTGTGAAATTATTATACTGAATAAAAGCTTACCCTGTTTACATTTTTAGATTTTAATATATATGAACTTAAATTAAGGTAGATTTTTTATACACAAACACCGTATAATATGTAAGAGCTTTTATCTAATTCATTTCTGATAAAAAAATCACAATAAATGTTATTTCGATATCAATCTGTACTACATATCTACAAAATTAACTCCATAGGAAATATTCAAACAATAAAAAGTATCAATAGAAATACTACAGTCATATTTCATATACAAATAAAGCCTTGATCCAAAATAAATGCTTACCATTAATAAGTCTACCAAATTTTCGAGACGGGAAGGTCAACATACCTGTAAAATAAAAAAAATACACATTAATATATTGTGTTTATTATAAATTGGCATTAGAATAAACAATCGGCCTTGTCATTTTATTCGAAAATCAATTTCATGCATCCGATTGATTCGTTATGACACGATGTAGAAAAATGAGCCCAAAAAATTGTTTTGCATTTGATTCGTCTGTTGCAGTTTTTTATAATCAAAATGATATTCGATACACATCAATCAAACGAGAAAAAAATAGAGTAGGTACGTATGGGGAATATTCAATTAACAAAAAGTATCTCTTGGTGATATATATGTTCGAAACACTTCTGACTTACACCAGATTGTCGTGAGAATATTTTAATACAAATCACGTCGATCTCATTTTAAATACTATATGTTAATGTCATTAAATAAATGTTTTTGTATTTCATTTCATCATTTTAAGAAAACAGTTTGATCGTTATGATTTAAATAATTTTGGAACATAATGTCGTTGAAAATCAGACTAATCGTGCGACATTCATTAAGTTTGACAGCAATCAGTGTCCATATTACATTATATGATGGCATGTCGAGCGCACACTGTAACCGCAATACTAATAAATATCACAAATAAAATAAAATTAGATGTAAACATTTAATTCATATTTATAGCCTTAAATTAAAATTATGGAAATATTTATGACATGTGAAGTATCTATTAATTAAACTGAAAAAAAAATGTAAAACAATTTTTTGCACTATAAACTATGCTTAAACATGAAACATAAATAATGTGTATTTCCAACCATTGAAACAAAAAATCCTGACCAAACAGAATTGCGTGTATAAGGTCTTCATATATTTCCACTGGTTGACAGTTCTTGCTGCGAACTGATTTTGCGTAGTGTTTGGCCAGTTTTTTAATATATTCAAAGAAAAGGATAATAAAAAGTGCGTTGATGATATCATTAAATATGATATTATAATTAGGCTCATATTTGTGCTTGTTTTTTAATAAAATATAAGAGAAATAATGTACAGAATATTTTAGAGGGTCGTAGGATATCGTAAAAATAAGTGAAATAAAAATATATCAAATCTAAAAATATTAATGGTGCTTTTAGAATCGAGTTTGGGCAATGCCTTCTACATAGAAGGCGTTCGTTTGGAAACCGGTGTTTCTGTTAAGTACTCAGTAGTGACTATCGCGTGTGTATTGTGTCTGTTAAATACGTAATTAATATTTTTAATATTTAAAAAAAATCCATCCTGTATATGTACATTAATATTAAATTGATTTGTTTTATTATAAAAATTACACTATCATTCTCAGCTCTCGATGACTTAATAACCGCCTTAGTATTCTCCTTACAATATAGGAAATTATAGTAAACCGAAGGAGTTCCAGATCTCAGGGATGCAATAGCCGATCTAATTAGCACACTACTCTTGTTTTAATAATTTTTTTGGCCATTTATTATTTAATAATTTTTAAAGAGAACATTTTAGACATAATAGTCCATACTGTGTATAATTGGCACTGTTTCTCAATGATAATTTTTATGAGGCCAGTGTCTCATATATACTTTGTTATTGATGGATTACAAACAAGTCTCTTTCTTATCGAAAAGCCATTTCTCTGTTATATTGTTTGGATGTTGTCGGAATATAGTGAGTGTTTGAAGGCAGAACGATCACATTCCGCAATATGTCCGGATAGAAGATATGGTGTTGAGATAGTTGGTTGTTATAGCAGTGAACTCTCGTGGTCATTTTTGAGAGAAGCGACTTATCTACGGTACGACCCGTGACGTTAATGGCGGTACTGTGAAATACAATACAGACATTAAAGTTTACGATTCAATTCCATCTGCTTCGTGGAATCCGGACGAGCGATCTTAGAGCACCGCTTTGAGAAAACCAAGAACAACAACACCGCTTTTCTAAACTATATCCATATTCACAATAACCTATTCTGCGGCTGAAGGGTGAGCCGTCACAATTTGCATACTACTATTTTTAAATAAGAGTTTCGTATAAATTTTATATTAACTTCGTAATTGTAATACTTGACATTTACAGTGGAATTGTGGTTAAGGGTCCAAATAAAATTTATTTGGCTATTGATGGGAGAACAGTAGTTAAACAGCATGATAGCTCAGGAAATAAGACGCGTGGCTCCAAATACTGTTGTCATGTGTTCGAATCCCACAAAAGTCGAGAATTTTTAAATTGATTTGATCGGTTATTACGACTGGGAGATCGGGAATAATATTAATAAAATCCCGATCGATTGTCTTGATCCAGGTTTACTCTGATTTTCCTGTATTGTAAGGTAAATACTGAGGCGATTATTCGAAGTCGGGCAGAGCCGCTCTGTCGGTGACCTGTGTAACTAGTAATAGTTAGGTTATATAGTAGGTTCTCTGGTATTCCAGACGACTGTGTTCTCTTAATAAAAAAATAAATTAAAAAAACATATTACAAATTAATTTAATTTAAAATACAGCCACAACTAATAAAATTTATTTAAAAAGCCAGATTATTCACTTACAGCCATGGTTGCAAGATTATAATGTTTTTTTTTTATTCGACATGATATTATGTATCATAGCCGTTTACGGTAAGTTTACCTGATATTAAAATAAAATAAACATTACCATCTAATCTATTGAATATAATTTTTATGTTTAATTCACTTTAAATAGTTTTTGATCAAGATTAATATTTTATATCAAAATTATTCGATTAACTAGCGTAATAGGTCATAGGGTAAGATGGGTACAAATACTGTGGTTGTGGGTTTATATCCCGCTCAAGTAAAAAAAATATATTGCCGTTTTTCATTTCAGATCATTTCTCGGTCTATATATCAGTATCTATTTAGTATGAAATTTGTACCTAAAAATATATAATATTCTCACTAATTGTGCACTCTTTATTTTGACCAAAATTAATTTTGAAAAACAAAAATTGATCGGTTATTACGATTGGGAGATCGGGAATAATATTATTAAAATCCCGATTAATCATCTTGATCCAGGTATATTACAAGGTAAATACTGATTATTAAGTCGGTGACCTGTGTAACTAGTAATAGTTAAAATCACCGACAGACAATTAAACGATACATGGATTAATTGTATTGTAGTGACGTTGTTTTTTGTGTCAAAATATTTGAGCAACGAGCATGTAAATATTAAAATGCGAGCCATAATAAACACATTTTTATCGTTTCGCATATACTGTCGTGGAGGAGTTACGATATGGTCAAAATATAAAGTGTGAAATATGAAGTTACGATGTTGTGGCTGTGAGTTGAGAAGGGTCTTTTCATTCTTTCTGTCCGAAGCGCTAATATTTTCAAGATACGAAGGTCGAGATATTATTCCATCGACTTCTTCTTCACGGTCGAGCGACAAAATGAAGATCGTCTCTTGAAAAATATTGCCGAGAAGAAGACGAGTATACCTTCATTATGTTACACATTCATTTTTATGTTCACATCAAAACGGTATACAGTCACTCTCAAATATATATATATATATATATATATATATATATATATATATATATATATATATATATATATATATATATATATATATATATATATATATATATATATATATATTCGTTTATATTTAAGATACCCAACCACCCCCTTAAATATCCGTAGTATATTCAAGTCCACCCTGTATATAAAACACTGTAGGAGGCAATTATTAAGCAATATTAAATAAAGCATATTTAGATATTTAACATATATAAAACGCTATTATCTAATTAATATCATATTAATTGTGATATATCTAATCAAAATTTTGAATTATTATATGTAATATAAGCTTCGACGAGCCTTATTTGAAATGTTGTTATTTGTTTTATTTTTATATGAATTTGTTTAACTATTAATTGTTAATTTCTTAGTAATTATATAAATATGTGATAGATCTGGATATGATATATATATATATATATATATATATATATATATATATATATATATATATATATATATATATATATTAATAATTAATATATTATAAATATTAATAATTAAATGACTCTCTTTATATACTATACGAGGCTTTGAATAATATTTTTTTCGACAAGTTTATTTATAATTTGGTGATGGTTTCAGCACACAATTAGTGTTCGGTGTGACCAGCGAGGTGACCCCTTACTCTGTGACTAATCTGAAGCTGTGTGAACGAACCGCCGTACTTTTTGTGTTCTTCCTTTTCAACTCACTATTGTAATTTTGTACCAGCCACTTTTTAATCTTGTTTCCCTTCTCAACATTGCTCTTCTTTGTGCTCGAGGCTTCTTAGCCCACGATACACTTTTTACCCGTGTCTATCCGAAACTTCGACGCGAGACTCGATTTTGCTTTGTTTGGTGTATTTCTCGTACACTTTTTCAACATTTACACATTTTGTTTTTTTTTAATGAAAAAAAAAATCATTTAACAGAGATTTTTTTTCTATAATAACCAGCGCAATAGCTCAGGGGATAAGAAGCGTGACTACAAATACTGTGGTCATGGGTTCAAATCCCACATATGTGAAAAAAAAATGATTTGATCGGTATTTTATATCAAAATTATTCGATTAACTAGCATAATAGATCATGGGGATAAGTGTATTAAAGAAATGTAATAAGAATATTGCTGTTTTTCATTTCAGATCATTTCTCATAAAATTCATCATAAAGTTTGTACCTAAAAATATACAATATTCTCACTAATCTTTATAATCTCAATCTTTATAAAATTTGACCAAAATTAAATTTTCTGAAGTTCATTTTGCTATCAATTTATAATACTGTCGTCATGGGTTCGAATCCCGTTTAATTAAATCCCGTCTTTTTTCCAAAGTAACTAACTACAATTTTTTGTACTGTACGACTTTAAAAAATAAACGTGGTAATAAAATAATTATTATGGGTCGGTTTCATCAAACAGAAAAGCTATGTAGCTCGAGAGTTATCGGTTCATTTTTATGCAATGCTGACATTTGATTCTATAAAATCGGCACTTTATGTATAACATTGGATGGAAATTGATAATAATTAATTGTATATATTAATAAAAGATTAATTTTAAGTGTTAGATAAATATGTTTTCATCAATGCATCATAAAAAATACTGTATAATTTTATTGTTGTTGTTATTATTTATTCATCATTTCTGTTTTTAATGGATAATTGTATTTTATTCTATATTCTCTGTTATATATCTCACATTTTTTTTAAATTTATTATAAAACATTGATTTATTTATTATTACACCTAAAAGCTTAGCTCCAAAAATGTATTGTATATTCATAACTAATAAGAAAGTTGTAATACATGTATGTATAAAAATAAGCTTTTTAAAATTATTCTCCTAACAGATCTATAATAATATAAACTAGTATATTTAAAAATAATTGCCAATTGCAATTCTTCATCTCCAGATTTTAAAATGTTTGACATGTGAAGTGGTTTTTCTAAAGCTCAAGATGCCTGAAGCCTGAATACTCGGATGATTATTATTTTTTAATGTTGTTATTTTCAATATTCAAAAAACTATACACCGTTACATGAAACATCATCGTAAAAACTAAAAATCGATTTAAAGGAGTATGTAAATTTTTCTAAAGACATCCAACACATATAATATAACGTATCTGCGCAGCTCTTAAAATATGGATGGAAATCTGAGCTCACGTTTGATTTTTTAATTTGAATTGGAAACAAATTAATTTCGGGGTGTTTTACTAAATAAGATATACATCAGTTTTCGAGATCTGCGTATATTTATTGCTTTTTAACAACGCGCATATTTCTATTTGTCGCGTGCGGATTATGTATACAAATATTTGCGATCTTATCATCGTCGACTTTTTTATTGCGACTGTAAAAAATGCATCATCGCTCCTCGTAAAATTGTATCGGTTAAAAATTTGTAAAAATATACAAACACCCAAAGTATCATTCACGATACACGAGTTCAAGGAACAAGTAAAACAGGTTGGTTCTTCATAGACTAGTTAACTTGTTTAATACTAAAGCGGATATGTCTCACTCTAGTTATATTAAATGTATTAACTTGAAATATTTTATTATGAAAAAAAATAATCAGATTGCGCATGCAAAATATTTTTTATTTAGATTTTTTTATTGAACATACGTTATAATGAATGTCGAGTGCATGTAATAAAATTAGAACCAAATCTTATTCTAATCAAATTTGGCATTATGCATACAAAATGTTATTGACTTTAAAATTTATATATGTTTTCTGGTGGGTTTCTTAATCTTCTTCACGCTTTTAAATTCAGTATTATACATCATATTAATTTAATCCAGCTCAGTTCCTAAGTTATATTATTACAGTATTAATAATCACAAATAATGGGAAGTTTTAGTTAAATATTCTTCTGTTTTTGTCTTGAAACACCAAACTATTGGGTAAAAAATATAATAGTTAAACAAAATCATAGGCCTTAAGATGATTCACTACTTAGTAAAAAAAAATCCAGGTATAAATGTTTGCAGATTGTTCATGTGTTTCGAAGGTCCAGCCAAAGAGAACGCGAAATCCGTTCGCAGCGAACTGTCAACGGGTGAAAATATATGAAACTCCAGGCAGTGAAGTCAGCGTACAGTGAATTTTTATATATTTTCACCCGTTGGCAGTTCGCTGCGAATGTATTTGGCGTTCATTTTGAGCGGGCATTATAGGGGATACTTTTCGATTCCGGTGTAGCTTTTAATTTGATAAGAACATTGTTGCACATTTTGTTGTTTCGTTTTGTAGGTTCAGTCAGAGTGATAAAGAAAGGCTTTGGTATAAGATAGAGATCTGGTTGTGTGAGAAAGAAGGCTTGCCGTGCCTACTTTTGGCTCCCTAAATCACAAGCGCGACGCAATCATTTCATCCCGTGAAGCTATACATTTCCCCGGGTGCGTTATTTCTTCGAAGAAATCCACCTCGATTCTTATCTGGATTACTGTGGCACTCACTTGCTTCTTTGCCTTGACAATCAACAAATGAACACCGCCGGCGTTGGTGAACGTCATTAAATATAGAGAGATTTATCCCCCACATCGTACATCGTATGTGAAATTCCAACATGTTTTTAAAAACACAAGTATTTCACAAGATGTATATCGCTTCAACCTTTTATATATACACGAAAAAACACGGGTTTTATAAGCCACTTTATAATATTAATGTTTACTTACACCTAAGTGTCCGTGGATATAAATAAATTTAATTTCAACAGTGCAATTAGTATTTTTTTAAATGTGCATGAAACAGCCCAACATATTGTAAATATTAACATGGTCTTTTTTAAGATTTGTCTATGTAAATTAATAAAATTAAATATCCTTTAATATAATACACAAAATCAAATGTATTTTTTTTAAATATTTATCCATATGAAGGACCTTTTTATATAAATGATTGTTTAATGAAAATTGTTAATTGTAATTTCCACTGTAATTTTCTTTAAATTATTGAATTAAATCAAGAAGTGAACATTATCGACAAATGATTGTTAGTGATGAAATTAATATATATATATATATATATATATATATATATATATATATATGTGTGTGTGTGTATATGTGTGTGTGTGTGTGTGTATATATAAACATGTCTAATCCAATAACTTATATAATATGTATAATATATAATAAATCTTATATGTTTTGAAATTCAATAAACTATAATTATATGGAAATATAAATTTGTATTATTACTAGTAGTGTTTGGTTGAACATACTAATTGTAAATGTATTGTTTAATTTATGCCGTTAGAGGCTTTTAAAGTGGTTATAAGTGCATAAAATAAAAAAATATATACAAAGGAGATAATCAAATAAAAAAAATAAAAAATACAAAACGACCAAATACTAAATACAATGAGTCCTCAAATATAATATATATTATTAAAGGGCAGATTTTTTTAAATTGAATGAATATAATAGTTTTTCGCTCAATAATTTATTTCTATATGTAATGCGTAGTGGATAAAGATTTTCATTCATTAATAAAAAAAATGTTTTTGGTTCAAATTAAGTTCAATTGTAGGTGTATTGGATAAGCCTTCTTCCATCTGATTGCACTGCTCTTAATGATGTTTAACCAAAAATATGTCATGTTTCGAGGGTTTCATCTTAAAGCGAATGTTATAAATACGAGTAGTATGAAGAGTAAAAGTGTGTATGTGTGTATCGAAATACCATATGCCTCGATGAACCATAAAGTCCTCCTCACAAAGGCCGGCGCTGGAGAAGCTGACGGCATGGCCACCGCAAATAGCAGTAAAAAAACTGGACAGGGTATTGGAATAAAAAAAGTAGTACGGGACCGGCGATGTCGTGTGGAAAGATGTGTACGACACACTCAAGATATTGATACGTTTACGTGATACTACCACCACACACACATTCCTATACTATACAACATCTTATATTTCTTTTGCTAAAAAATATCTCATCAATCAGCGTAATAGCTCAGGGGATAAGACGCGTGGCTACAAATACTGTAATCATGAGTTCAAATCCCACTCAAGTCAAGAATTTTTAATTGATTTGATCGGTTATTACGACTGGGAGATTGGGAATAATATTAATAAAATCTCGATCGATCGTTTCAGTCCAAGTTTACTATGATTTCCTGGATTGTAAGATAAATACTGAGGCGATTATTAAGACGGGCAGAGCCTCTCTGTGTAACTAGAAATAGTTAAGATCACCCATAGACAATTAACACGTTGTTGTGTATTAATAACCCTCTCAAAAAGACCCTTTCCTTAAATAAAAAAAGCTCCTCGGAGCGTAAATAAATAAATGAATCTTACTTTTGGGGGCGGTTTTTTCAGCGCGAGTCGCAAAATGCGTTTCTTCAAGATTTAGCTCGTGTTACGAACTGTCGAAGCTTAAGCTCGTGCTATATTTCCCTCTCTATTCCAGTTTCGTAACGACCTCGTCGCTTCGGCTGCAAGTCTACTGGAATGCCTTAGATACAAATATCGGGTTTGATCGGCTTTAGCTTTGACATGGCTTGAAAAAACGGAATATTCGTATATGATTCGAAATTCGTATAATCTGTTCACAAGCTATATAAATAATTCGGCACTTAATCTGCAATTATTGGTACATATATCTATAAAAAGGTGTGTGGGTATTTTATTTTTATTTTTTTCCCATCACTTCAGTACCTTACAATGGAAGAACTTGGAGTATTTAAGCATAGATTGATCTGAAAGGATTTGAAATGGCTTGAAAAAAACGAAATATTCATATAATCTGTTGTCAATTAGCTTAAAAGTTTAAAGCTATATGAAGAAACCGGCCCTTAATCAGTATTGATTGAATCTGCGATTATTGGTACAGATATCAATATAAATATTTAACACTCTGTACATGTGAACGCAATTTTTTATTTCTTATTTACTAATCATCTCAGTATACATCTTACAATGGATGAAATTAGAGTACTTAAGCATACGTAGATTGAAACGATTGATCTCTAGGAATTTTTAATACATACAAACTCATTTTTTTTCTACAACTAGCTCAAAGGATAAAACGCATGGTTACAAATACCGTGGTCATGGGTTCAACTCCAACTCAAGTAAAAAAATGATTTGTTTAGTTATGACGACTGGTAGATGGGGAATTATATTAATAAAATGCCGATATATCGTCTTGATCCAGATTTTACGATAAATACTGAGGTGATTATTAATTCGGCAATTAATTAACATATTGTTGTGTCTAAAAAAAACAAATTTGTAAAAACCTTGTCACAAAGCCCTTCTAAATCTATTGTGAAACAAGTGTAATTTTTTAAATTGGTAATTAGTTATTAAAGTAAATAATTGTGTATTGGGATGGTACGTTATTGGTAATCATCAGTCTTCGTCTACAACTCAATCCTCATCGTGTGCGTGAAGTGTTTTTCCTATTGAATGAAATTGAACCTTGTCGGCGTCCAATTGATGGTAAAACAAATGATCAGCACAGACATATTAATTTCCGATCGGTGGTTATATCAACACGTTTCAAGAACCACACTTCGCATACAAGGTACGTGTACAGTCGCGAGCAATGCTATCGAACAAAGTCACTGGGTTGTGTGATTTGATCGTAGGGTTGAGGAGGAGATACTAGTTTTGTTATGTAATATTGCAGGGTTGTAGTATTGCAGGTGACTGTACTTATGCGTGGGACCAATACAAACGAGAAAGGCTTTAAATACTAGGAAAATGATTGTGTAATGAAAGTCACGCGAGGGGGACGATACTTGGCGGTCGGTGGGAGATCTTCAATACAATTTAGCTGGTGATGAAGAGAGACGGCTATAGGGAAAAAGAGAGCATCTCCACCGTGTGAAAGAGAGATGGAAGAGCGTAGGGCAGTAGCCGCTAGGCCTTAACCTTCCACCGACCGTATAATTTAAAAAAAAATAAACATTATCACATATAAATAATATCTCATGAATTCATAACATTTTATAAATAAAACGTCCTATTCGTAAGAAAAAAAATGTACGGGATAAAAGTTGGACTTAAAAAGAAGAATATTTAGAAGGGATTTAGCGTATTTTTAATACAAATTTATAATATATTTTTTAAGATATTAAAGATATTACTTTCATTTATGAGTTTACTATATTTGTGTTTCACAATATTTTTGTTTTATTCATATAGTGTTAAGTATATGTTTATTTTATTTTATTGTTATTTATTATGTATAATATTTATTTATATTTAAGTAGTTCTACAAGTGGGTTTTTGTATTTTTTCCCATAAATTATGTTATGACTTATTAATTATTTTAAATATCAATTGATTTTACTCCGTATTAAAATAAGTAAAAGACTAAGTCTATAAACTTAATATTGTAACATCTAATCATAATGTATCAAAACATTGTACGCAAATTATATCTAATAAAGAAATTGTATAATAATAAAAAAGATATTATTTTAGAGCGAGGTGAGGTTACCCTTTATAAAAATATTTAATTATGAGAGTGTTTAGTGAGAGATTTTTACACAGTAGACATATATAACAAATATGAAAAGTAAAGGATAGTGTAATTTACAAAAAGATAAATTAAAGTATAGATGATAATAATTTATATGCTTCCATATAAGGTCGCTCTTACACATGCTTTGTAGGTGGCAGAATTGGCGGAAAAGATATAATTCATGTGCCCATATCTATTAAAAGGAGGATGAAAAAGATAATAAGATGAGGTATACTGTGAATAGAATAGAAAATGTAGAAGTGAATAATTTTTAACCCTTAATTCAATACATTTGAACCATCTCATTCATCTTAATATAAAATGATCAATTTATCGAATTTGAAATATTCTGTAACGTCTTTTAATAATGTGTTTATATATAGAAAGTAATATTTTAACTAATTTAAATTCAACCCTATAAGCTAAATATATTGAATAATTCAACAAAAAAACACACGTATTTGAGAAATTCTTCTCTTGTCGTACTTATATTAATTGTCTTATTAATTATTTAATAATGTACGTGGTTTATCGAGGGTTATAAATGGTCTGCCAGGTAAAAACGTGTGTGTAACCTACTCGCCAAGATTTTAATCTTTGCTCCCTGGAGTGACTGTTGCCTAAGAGATGCCATTGAAAAACACGAACCCTCAACTTCTAACCACCAAAACGACCCTGAGATTTATTTCTAAAACGGTAAAATTAAGTAATAATGTGCAGAGAACAATGGAGATATATACTATAAAATATAAATATTAGACATTTAGGAAATCGTTTCGCAGAACGATCATATACATTATACAAAGTCTTCAGATTCGGCTCGTTTGAGAAATAATACACGATATACCCAACAGGGCTCCAAAAACAATATAATTAATAATAAATTTAATCATATTCATTTCGAGTAAGAAATAGGAATTTAGTCGTATTTTGAGAGTGTATTTAAATTAAATTATAAATAATTCTTTATGGTTATTTTAATGTTACCCTCATTTTGATACATTAGTACGGATTATGTATTTTGTCAGCCCTGACAGTTGGTTGTTGAAGAGGAATCGCGCGTCACGAGCAACAGCACAGAACAGGTAGCCCCAAAAGTAATTGCCGAATTAAACAATTTATCAGATGACCCGTTTAATGTCAGGGTTGAGACGGTGGGTACCCATATTAAATTATTTGTAATAGGTGTGGTGGGTGAGGATCTTTTATATGTTATTTATATGGACACGCTTCGACGATGAGACTTGCTGTCACCTATAATGTCTACAATGTCAAACCTAAAGTTGGCAACGTTCCATGAATTCAATTAAAAAACACCAATAATAAATAAATAAACAATGTGTTGAGAATCATAAAAGGGTGGATTTTGAAATTATTGCTATTTAAAATCGATTATTGTATATTATGTAACATAATATTATGTCTGACCTTGCTTCCATAGGCTGATCATTCATGCATGCAAAGTCATAAAAAACAGGCGCCGAACGCAGTACTTTTTGGTTATTTTCGACAAACAAAAAACCCTATGTTAATTCTATCCAATAGGAAATCATCATTTTGTTGAAAAGTGGTTTGCATGAAGTGTAAAAAAATGCAAAAAAGGGAAACAGGGTCGACGGGAGAAAAATGGGGTCGCGCGCGGCAGCGGAAACAACCCATTATTTAAAGAGGTTATAGCATATTTGAAATTCGATAAATTGACCATTTAATAGAAGAATTATATTGTTTAGAAGTACAATTGTCTGAATATTTCGTTTAATTTATCTCGTCAATAAATTTATAAAATTATTTGACTAAAGAATTTATCCTTATATGTTTCGGCGGAAGCGCTTTTTTCAAACATTCATTGTAAGAAATGTTTTATTTAAATGAAAATATATATATTAATAATATAGCCAGACAGTTACTAACTTTATCATGATTAAATATGTAGTTATTGACTGGAAAAAAGTAGAGTTAATTGTATATTTTACTTGCATATGTGTATTAGTATCATGTGAATTTTTGAGCCGACTCTTTTTACATTCTTTAAAATATATTTTAAATAAAAAAAGATCACATTGGAGAGAAATTTTAAATAAACATGTCTTCAATGCCACACAAAGCACATGTATCATTTTTTTGCAATAATAAGAAACTTCCGTAATTCAAGTGTGTACATTTAATAAAGATGTAATCAATACCGACAAAAGATTAACATTTTCATATAATAATGATGAAGACATGGGTTTAAATTGTATGCAAAGGCAGCCAATTTAACACTTCATATTACATTTGTGACTTGATCGATGCCATTGATTTCTAACAAGTAATCTTTAAAGATTTTTCAATGACGAGGCACGTTTTATTTGCTTGGAATATTGATTTCAAGATGCGGAAGTCTTCTGCGATTCTGCATTCATTTTGTATTAATTCGATCGGCCTGCCAATATAACACCATGACCCGAAATTTATTTTTTCGTAAAAATTACCTTAAATTATAAAGGCTCTACATGGTTTTTATACACAATTATAGCTTAATTGTATGTACATATATTAATTATTTAGATAAGGAGAAAATGATGAAACTATGGACACACACGATTATGGGAAACTGCGATAGATAATGTTTAATCTCAATCATATTTTTAATTGATAAATCTGTATGATTTTGCACTTCTTATGTTTATTGTTCTCAAATACGTTAAAATGCATTAACATTTGGTGAAGTTTTTAGTACAGAATAAATTATATATAATCATTATGTATATTTAGTAATGAAATCATGAATGACTCAATGAATCATTGTTAAATTTTGGATACCTCAATTTCTTCAATAAAATCTTATCATACCTATGATTTTTAATTGAATGAGATTAGTAGGCCTTTCGGGATTTAAAAAGTGCTATAAAAACATAGTTAACGTTTGATATATAAATAATAATAAGTATGATTTTATATTCCTCTTAAAATTCCTAAAAATCAGACTAGTTCTACAGAATATTACAGAATACTCGTGAGAAATGTGATTGAAAATATTGTATTTGCTTTTTTTTGTATTCTTTGTTAAGTATTTGCCTATTTTTATTCATATCACTCACTTTTTTAGATTTTGTTCGGATTCAATAAGGTGTCTTTTATGTTTTTTATAACTTTTATTTATCATAGAGATTGTAGTTATGTTTTCATTTAACTGATTCTTAACAAACACCTCTACAATTTATATATACCTTGTTGAATTCACTCCTCCGGTTTCCAACGCCTCAATTATTTTTAATGCTGATAATTATTAAGTGAAGACCACCTTTGAGGCGGTTCGATCTAGTATACAATTGTGGTGTTATCGTCGGTTTTTCGAATGGTACAATTTAGTAAGGCACAGTTGACAGGTCGTTGATAATCAGAAAGCAGAGTCACGAGGATGATTAAGGATTGGTTCCAGGTTGCGGCTTCAGGATTGTTACAGGCGTAGGCAAGTATAATGGTGACACATTTATCTGAGTGGAGATAAAAATAGTCTTCTCGGATGGTATAACGAAGGTCGTATATTATAAAGTTGGACAGGCTTATTCACATGGAATCAAGGAGGTATTGTAGTAGCGGCCTCTATGAGGATCATTGTCCTGTCAACCGCCTTCTCAACACAATTAGGCGTTACGACCAACACCACTCCTACAGATATAACAATATTACACTAACTTGCTCCTACAATTAATTGTCAAATACTATTCGAACTATATAACAAGTACAAGCCATGGAGAGCAAAAGTTATCTAGCTTACTTTACACGGTTGGAATTTCACCGAAAGGTTACTCAAACATTTCAGAGAATCAATACCTACCACCAAGTTTTTGATGAAAGGGTTGAATAGAGAAGGTTGTGAGAAATGTGAGGCATCACAGTATTATTATTAGTATTTAAATAATAAATGAAGCAGTAATATGAGGCTAAAGTAATCGAATTATTCAACTGACTACACATACTTAAAAATATGTTAATTATAATAACACACTAAATCAAAACTATAAAAAGATCAATATTTTTAATATAAAATACAAGCAATCAAATTAAGTTCTAAAAGAAAATAATAGCCAATAGTCAATAATATCATTGATCATCAGAATATCATGAATTAATTTAATTCTCCTTTAGTTTGATGTTAAATAAAATGATGACTTGAAAGAAGTTTCTCTGCTTTTACATCATGAATTTTGTAACTTTTGATTCTAAGCGCCTCAGTTGTGGAATTATTTTAGTGAATGTGATAGACCAGTTTATCCAAATGCCGCAATAGACTGGGTCAACCCCAAAAGGACACTTTTTTTAATACTATACAATTTGAACCAAAACAACACATAAAATATTAGATGGTATAAACATGTAAAATTTCTTTTAAATTATTGAATAGATTGTCGTATTGCCATTGCGGGTTCAAAATCCAATAATTTGAATCAATATGATACAACATGAAGTTAGGATTACGGTCGGTTAGTTATGTGGGCGGAAACACTGGACATATAATAAATAATATTTATTCTAGACATAGACACAATCTTCAATCAAACCATGTTGATGTGCGTACATATCCAACTGTTGTTCTATAAATGCCCACAGATATAAAAAATCAAGTTAGCAAGCTGCAAAATACAGGAGTAATAGTGCACGTCTCGTAGCACAGATTGAGGAATATTTCACTTATAGAAGTATATGCTTCGGACATGGCTCTGATAAATTATATGTGAGGGCGGAACGAATGTAAAATGAAAACAAACCGTGTAAGCTCATCCTCATATATAGGATGGGTTGACTAAAAAAAAGTCTACGTAAGTGGTCTGGGAACCTGCTTAATTCACGGACAATCCTAGATTGATCGTTATCTGTCTTCACCTACATGCATCTATTTATTTTCAAACACACACGTACACTCTTGTATAATTAACGTGTTTTGTGTAAATGATATTTTCACGCGCGCATAAAATAAAAACATGTTAAATTACGGCAATCGATGACCGGTTTGTGAGAGTAGAGGACTCTGTTCGATGACTATAATAGGGTCTGAAGGTTGAAAAAAAAAAACTGCCAACGTCGCCTTGGCTTTGCTATCTATGCGAGAAATAAATAAATATCGCAATGGCGATCGTAATTGAAGAAAAACTTCGTGATCAGATAAATGTGGAAGATTACTTAGGATTAAGAATGTTGCTCGAGTGATGAGTGTATTTCTATGGTGCGAGTCTTTCAAACATTACAAGGCTATAAATCCAAGTATGCAACATTTTTTCAATAGAAATAATAAAAAAAAACTATGCCCTACAATAAGTATAAATAAATTATATTATGATTAAGATACGGTAGATATTATTAGAAGGTAAACCAAGGTTTTACAAGATATCCTTTTTCTTAATACAACTGCATAATTTTATATTGTGGGTACTTCAATGACTAAATTTTTGATTGGACATTTCATTCATTTATATACATTTTTCAATTAAAACAAATGGGTTTTTATTTATTTATTAACCCACATTTTTTATTATTTAATATTACCGCTCATATCAAATAAACATGTTATTAAAACTCTCATGTTATTTAAAGGTAAAAAGTTTTACATACTCTATACACCTAAGTCTGATTCATAAAATGTTATGTATTATCAAACTATGTTTAATTCAAATTTAAAAAAATAATAATAATAAAAACAAATTTGTTGTTTTCACCTTTTTCTACATACCTATTTTTAGAAAAAAATATTATACGTCTCAAGAGTACCAAAAAAAACGGATATATTATACTTAAGTCATAATATTGTGAATTTTCAAAAAAAAACTTTAAATTGCTTTTATGGAATAAGAACAAAATAGGCGTTCTAAATAAAAAATTCCCAAAAACGATATTTTGACAATCAAATAAATATGAGAATCCACCCTGACAAATATTTGAAAAAAATATTATAAGCTCTTTATTATGAAAACCTTAAATTTTCATGAACCTAAACTTGCATAAAAATATAATGACATTTAAAGAGCATTCGTCATGATTGAGTTGAGCGTGCAGTTGTTTTTAAAGAGTTCACACTTTTCATATTGTCGAGGTGCGATGTCCTAATAAAAATGCGAGACATTGCGCCGCAAAAAAGCGTGAATGTTTGCAAGGAAAACTGGTTTTTACAGACAATACGAAGCATTGCTCACAAGTATAGAGACAAGTCATTGGAACTGAATTATAGCTAGGAGAACTTATGGTTTGAACGAGGCCTTCTTGCGTTATGTGAATCTTTTTTATGACTTCAGATGCACGCGATGTGAGTCTCTCACCTATTCAATTGCACTTCATCATCCACACACTTGTTAAAATAAACCTATATAAATATCTTTTTTTTTACATACAATACGTCAAACAGGTAAGTATTGCTCGATAAAGACCTTCCACCTTGGAGACACTTAAATAAATAAAATAGTTATATAAAAAAAATATAAATAAATAAATAGAACACTGACATCGTGCCTAAACAATACTTGACTATTCATTAAGAACTGTTTCATCTCATAATCGATTAAAATTTCCAATGGATTATTTGTCATTTTCTATCGAATAGATACTATTCTCTTATTGGTTTCAATATTGTGTATAATAATTGAATTTATTAGTGCGGCTTTTACATTTTGTTGTTTTTTAGACATAATAACGTGTCAATTCATTGTCTGTCTGATATCAGTGAGAACCTGGATCAAGACGATCTATCGGGATTTTATTTATTTTATTCCCGACTTCCAAATTGTAATAACTGATCAAATCATTTTTTACGTGATCGGGATTTAAACTCATGACTATTAATTTAATTTAATTGAATCGGTGTCAATAAGTATTTTTGTCCAAAGTAATTAAACATGAGCGCTCGACTCTGGTTGGTGGTTGTGTTTGGTTCCATTCTCTCATTGGAGGAGATTTGAAAGACAAATACTTCGAAAATATATCTGTAGCATCATTTATTCATGTAAAATGTACTAATTGTGTGTGTTTTGTTATGCGCCTTATCCCCTGAGCTATTAAATTGATCATTTATTTTTTTCTTTAAAAAGGCATCCATACATTAAGAACTATTTTCCCTTATACTCCACCTTAATAATCCCGTACGGATTTTGATTTATTCTAATACTTACTAAAATCAAAAGTCTGTTATCATCATACCTGTAACAAAATAAGAAAAATAAATTAATATAATACTCTTATGATATATGAAATAATTAATAATATAATTGCGAGTGTGGCAAATGTGTGTGGCGGTTAATTTATGTGAAGTGAGTGTTGTAGCCGGTCGTGCTTTCGACGAAATTTCTCGTAGCGGTCGGGCCAGGCCGTTATGTGCTTTTAAAAATTATTTGACTTACGACAAGGTCAATTTGTATATATGTACTGTAGAGAAGGCCTATGTACAGAAAGGTAGGATATAACATAAGAAAAATTCCAGTGTGAAACAGAGTCGAATCCTGGTCCAGGCCGGTATGCGACCCCCAACTGTGAACCAACCTGCTGCTCTCCTCTATTGATTTCACTTCGAAAGTATCCCGATGCTTCCTGCAACCTTCCATATTCAATCTCATACCTGATAAAATAATCTCGATATTATCTTAACCGATTGTGGCCGTGGTCGCACAAAGAATGGTATATTTTTGGATAAATCTCTCAATTCAAATGAGCTATTAATAATGACGTTTCGGGTAGGACCTCCGTTGAATGGAGTCCTCGTTGAAATTCGCCGAGTGGAGCTATTCAGTGTAGGGATGGAGTGGCCTTTGTGAATACTTCCACTTAATTAATGGCCCACCTTTATATCAAGCTCCTCTTTATCGCTGTTGTGTGGACTCAAGTCTTTGTTGAGAGATGATTAATATTTGCTTGTGTGGATGCATGTTTTGTTATAAGCTTGCGTGATGACTAAAAGGGCGCAGGTTTCATGTTGAACCGCGCGTTAAGCAATCCGCCAACAACCTGACTACGATTGAAAATAAATCAACAAATTTCATTCCATATCCGTTTTGGTCAATTAAATTCAATCCTTCGTTATTATAACTTACAAGCAGCTCAAAATATTTTATATAAAATTATGCACTCAACCGGTTAATTTTTATTTATTTGATCTAGTTTGTAAAAAATATATACATATATTTGAAAAACGTCAAACCCATAAAACTAGTCATAAAGAATAATTAAAATTAAAAGTTAATTCATTAATAGAAAGTAGTTAATCAAATTCCTAAATCATTTATTATTATAATGTAACATTAAAGAAATGTAAGGATAACATCAACATCAATCCTTGAATAGACAGAGATATCGATGGGTTTTTATTAAAACACGAAATTTTAAAAAATATTGTATTAATTGGTATTGTATATTGTATTGGCTTACACTTTATATGAAATCATTTTGAAAGCCGAAAGCCTGAATCCATTTCTCTTGGATTCCGGCAAAGTTCTCTTACCACTAAGCTGACTAGAGATACAACACAGTCGTTAGTTAACACCCCTCGATTCATATTTGTTTGTTAAAAACACTGAATTTGATTATTAGGGTTTACTTCTGAGAGACAACACGTCTAAATTTTATAATCGGGCTTCCGATTTAAATTATAAAATAATATGAATGTATTACTATTCTGTTAGAAGTGTTTATGTAAAGTAATGGATTCCCAGGCATACGTATTATATTCCGTAAATACGATAGTAGAGTTACTTAGCTACACTTATAATCGGTTGTTTGTTAGTTAATGCCTCGTCTGAGTCTCGGGTGAGGCACTGATTAACAAATAACCGATGAAATGATTGTGGAGTCACATTTTCTGATCGTTTCATTAAGACATTGAATGCAATGAGCTAAGAGTGGTTATGCCAGGTCTATTACTGTTTTTACGGTGGTGTATATTTACGGCGACACACGCTTAGGAATCCCAAGCTTAAGTTGCTTTATTTTGAGTCTTTAAGACTTAATGAAGAGAACACAAGCTTCGTTGAATGAATGGTTTGTCTTTTGGTCATTGTTGGTATTGACAGCTATTTTGGCAGTTGGAGAGTTAGTTTTGGACTGTATGGTTGCTTGTATAGCAATATAATTATTCAAGAGGGAGGTGGTCCGACAAAAGAGAGGCAGACGTCTTAATGGAGCGAGGGTCCGACACGTGGAGGCTTCACAGCTGAATTCCAGCCACAACCTCTCTTTTGTCAGGGGCGACGACTGCATTTAATTTGGCAATTCTTCACGGGCATGTGCACAACGCGATCTGTCACATCCAATACATGACCGACCGCATATCTTCACACCACACCACCGTCTAAGATCTTCATCCTAAATCCAATTTCGGATGAATGACTTTTCGCATGATTTTCACATTCTCATGGAGCTTAGGCACCAACCCGAAATGCCTCTTTTAATTAAAGTGTCTGGAGCGATTCTAACACGGGTGTAAAATTTTAGAAAATAATATATATAATTGTCTAAGGTGTGTGTATGCTATATGTCTGTATGTCTGTGTTGTGCAGTTTATTAGGGCTTTAACATTAGATTGGGTTAAAGAGCAGGAGGGATAGTATCGGAAATACTATCCAGCAAGCCTGTGGGTAAGAGAAGGCATGGTAGACCTAGGATAATGTGGGCGGACGAATTTTATAAGGTAGTTAGGAGTTTAGGTGTTAATAACTGGAGGAGCGCGGCCTCCAATAGAAATAAGTGGAAGATGCTGGTGCGGGAAGCCTTGGTTCATCAATGAACTGGAGTGCTTATGATGATGATGATGTCTGTGTTACCAGATGGAAGTATAATATTTTATTTATAATTATTTTACTACAATTAATACATATCTAAAATCTCGAAACGGGTATTTTAATGATAATAATATTACATTAATTTCAAAATTATATTAGAAATATTTACTAATGCATAATAAATGAGAATTTTCAAAAAACTAAACTAAAATATTACGATGGGTATTGTCATAATATGAAAACAGTATGAAATTATTTTATTTATGATTGACTTCAAACATCTTTTGAATGAAAAAATAAACAACTTATTACCGTCCTATTAAAAAACCAAGCAGAACATCAAAAATCATTAACAAATTGAAAATTTCAATTGAAACTACCCTAGTATCATTATAATTGATGATGACATGGACACGTAAGCTCATAGCGTTGCTCACTGCCTTACAAATTTACAATCGACCGTTTGAATAATTCAAAGAGTCACACTTGTTTTCACATTGTCTATTATGTAAAGAGATGAAATTTTTCAATGTCGGGCAACAAGCAATGACCGAAAGTCATAAATATGGAGAACGACTGTGTGTGTAACGAAGACCGTTGAGATATTACAAAATATGTAAAGCGATACTGTGAGCCTCTATTTAAGGCTTTTAAGTGGTGCCGTTTGTCATGGGACAGACTCGAGCGTCGTCCTCATATTTTTCAGCCTCTTTCGTAGGGGATCGTGTGACATATTTTTAATTTGGACGCTTCTTTTTTTCTTGATTACTCTTCACAAGGGACACACACGGGGGAAGAAGAGAAGAAAGAGCGATGGCTTCTATATGGGCGTGTATAGATAGCATCTCTCAGGTAAGACGCCTTCGCAATAGGGGGCAAGCGGTCTTCCATACAAAACTACATCCCGAACAACTCCACAACACATTCATGGAAAGGCCAATAAAAATATACATTTCCTTTGTGTCATTTTTAATTAGAAAACTAAAAAAAAATAACGACACAATATGTTTTAATAACATTAAATCATGTATCAATATTATTTGAATTGACTACTTAAACAAGTGCACCTTAAAGATATATATTTTCCCATTTATTAATATGTACATGTTTTTTGATGTGCATATGTTATTTACGCTTATTTATAAGTGCGACTCGTTTCAATGCTCATTTCCGAACATATGTATATATTTCTTGTTTCAATATTCAAAAAGACCAATTTATTACACTGCGGAGATAATTATGGCCATTTATTCACTCGAAGCTTCTCTAATCGCAATATTGATTAATGCTCTTATTAATTGCGTGCGGTGATTAATTATAAAATTGTTTGTGGGTTATTGTCGCTATATTTAAACTTGCTAGTTATTATATGCGAAAGGCTCAATTTGAATTGTAATTACAGTTAGTGTGAAGGTCAAGGGTGTGTTATAAAGTTGGTGGTTTTAATTGTATTTTGTATGTTCTCTCAGCGGGCCAAGCACGTCCTATGATAATGAGAGCTGTGATGAATGCGACGCATTTACGTAAAATTGAATCGTAAGGGGGCCCAGCCTTGGAGCCTTCGCCCCCTGTAGACCCTGCGGGGGGGCCTATCATATCTATTGCCACATAAACTAACCAGTCGATCTGGGAAAACAAAACGAAACCATATTAACACGGCTTGAGCTTTTATAGCCACAGAAACCACTCTGCCCTTACTGATACCCAACACCATATATACGAGCTCGAACTGTGTTAATGCACACCAGAAATTTATGAGAACCACTCACAAATAACACAGCAAAATATAATTTCATCCATACATTCTTTAACATATAGATAACTGATCGAATAAGACATACGGCGGTATTGAGATAAAAGTGTGTTATTAGTAGTGTACACCAATACTACCAGCACGACTCACTAACACACTCTTATCTGAATACCGCCGAAAACTTCTTCTACACACTCATGTCGAAAATCAAACCATAGATATCGCATGAACGGCTAAATGCGTGGATAGTGATAATATTCAAGTGGATCAAATGGCCAAACACATCAGTTACCTCTCTTCAATATCTCTTTTCATATCTTCAGTTATATTTCACAGTAAAATTGGTAAATACATTGTTACTACATGTCATATGAACTCAAACATACACTCAAATACATCTAGGCTCTGTTTTTACCAAAGACTACTTCTTTAACATGTTTAAAATAGTTTTGCGTTTTAATCGCCAAAGTATTGTCACAGCCACTCTCAGGGGACACTATGAAATGTGTTGAGTGAGAGATACACACTTATGCCTTTATCGAATAGGAGGGAAGAGTGCAAAAATACACGACTTATTTATATGCAATGCGATATCTATATTATTCGAGCATACAGATTTGGAGTAAGCAACATCTTGAGATTGCTATTGTTACATGAATAAATTAAAAACTAACATTTGAATGAACAGTGTAATCATCCTTTTTATAACATGAGGTGGGAGAGTAAAAACACGTATATTTTTAAAGTAAGATTCGTATCTTTCTCGACTAACATGTGTTTTGGTTAGATTTACAGTAGACGATGTATATAGGCGAAGTTCTCAGCGATTGTATTGCCGGTTAAGTTCACATACCGCACTGACTGATGTCTATTTTAATTATGTCAATCACCGTCTAGGATATCTCGATTGATAAGACTGGATAACTGTACAACGATGCATCGAGTCATCGTTATCGAAGGCTAACATGACAATTTAGCGTTTATATGAAGTGCAAATTAATTTAGTCACATAATTATAAAGTCGCACTAGAAATAGAAATGCGTGTTGTCAATCAAATGTTATACACGTTTCATAGAAGATTTTTTTTTACTCCGAGTAAGAAATCGACAATGCTTATAGCAGGTCACGGATGACATTATTTAACATACCTTGTGTAGTATATGAAAAAGAAGGTGACCAAGAGTGCGATACAGTTTCGGCTCGCAAAGGTTGGTGACCCCTAAAAACAGTGAGACGCTGTAATACACAATATTGGCGGGTAACAAAAGGGGGTCCAAAATATGCAAAGTTTCGCACCGCTCCGCAATAGCCTCGGGCAAAAACCACCATACTTATGCAATATATAATATCATATTGTAAAATAATATAAAATTGCTTTCTCATACATATAATTTATAATTATTTGAATAAAAAAATATATAATCGCTTTTTGAACGATCCAAAATAAACATAGAGCGAGAGTTTCGTAATTTTTTTTCAATTTCGATAAATGCACGGAGAAAGGTAATTGTGGTATGATTTACAATCTGTATCCACGATCACGTAGTAAACATTATTTTTAGTGGCAAAATACTGACACATATTCAAAGCAGGCTAAGTACCGAAATTATATCGTTAGATATTGCACCTTTTTTATAAAGCATAAACAAACAAGCATAAATGTGATGAATGTATTGAAGAAAGATACGATTATCGGACATCAATTTTCGCGAAACGATAAAAATCACATGAAAAAAGTCAAATGGTGGTCGAGCTCGATCAAATATCGCAAATCATTGTTACGGAATCAATGTACAGTTATTGCAGATACTGCCATAGTCGGTAAGAAATAATATTCAAAAAATATATACACGATGATTTATTTAGATGTAAATCATCGGTTGTCATTTCGCAAATGACATTGCGCTGACCGTGAAACTCTTTTGTGTATCAATCGATTAATTTAACGACTTTAAAATAGCATAAAGATTGTTGAAAACCGCAGACATCTCATACACATTCCGTCAACTTAGATTTGGATTAGGACTGAACATAATTCCGAGAAGGACTTGAGAATCATGTTGCGGCTTATTGAGACGAACCGCAGATATAGAAGACAACAGTGAAAATGGCAAAGACCACAGACTCTTTAGCTCTTGACAGTTGTGGTATCGTACTGATACCATTTTACTGCCTCTTGCACTCTGCTTTTGGATTTATTGGAAGTATTTTATGAGACAACTTAGAATTATGCCAAATAAAATACAGAAATAACCGATGGTCAACCTGTACAATCATGTACTTAATAATCCCATTTTAAACATAAACAAATCACAAAAATTTATACTAATAATAAAACTTTATCTTATAACAAGAACTGAGGTTAATATGGACTGGAACATTTTATAAAAAAATAATTTATATACAGTAATTAATATCCGTTTAACTTGTCGTTAGTAGTAATTAATGTTAATGATTCTTATTACTCATATCACTATCAAATAAATAATATTCAACAATATTATGTCCTGTTTTAAATGAATTTGTAATCTGAAAAGGTATAGTTTGAAATTTCTTATTTCGCGGAAAAAAAGTGTCCGCGAACGTGTTAAATTTTTACCGATTCGCACAACAATATACTATTTTTTTTACTAAATAATTAAATTATCAGAATTTATTCAACTTTTCCATATAAAAAATCAATGTCTAAAGTTACCTTTACTTTGAAATCCAGAATACTTATAAATAGAAATAATCTAAATGCACTTACGTCGCAAATACAAAAAGGACTTTAAAAATTTGTTTATTTTATTCATTAACTATTTAAAAATTATCAAATATTAATAAGTAATTATCCAGATATATTAATAATATGTTTTTGTTTAAATCAAATAGGCAAATTAGCAATAAAATCTTGCGGTGAATGTTAAAAGAGCACATCTACCGAACTCCGTAAGCATAGCAATTGTGTTCACCCTCTTTTATTCTTTGTTTTTAATAAAAATTTAAAAAATAATTAGCTAATGATACTAATAATTGACTCTAACCTATTAATCTATTCGTATTTATTTAGAGGAGTTTATCACTGACTTAAGCAATACATACTATAACAAAATGGTTAACTTCTCGACTAACTCTTTAATACAAAATGTTAACAAAATCAAATATGTTTCAAATAAGCGAAACTTTAAATTACCACTGAAATGTTGAGAGACATTCCTTAAAAATTCTTTAACATGTCTTATTTCATAGACACATTTAGATTTTGTCTGTCATTAATGATTTTACGATATTCGTGTTTCACAATATTTTTGTTTTATTCATATAGTATTAAGTATATGTTTTTGTAATTCTAAGTTTATTTTTTATTATTATTATTATTTATTATGTTTAATATTTATATATATTTTAGTAGTTCTACATGTGGGTTTTTGTATTTTTCCCATAAATTATGTTATGACTTATTAATTATTTTAAATATCAATTGATTATTCTCCGTATTAAAATAAGTAAAAGACTTAGTCTATAAACTTAATATTGTAACATCTAATCATAATGTATCAAAACATTGTACGCAAATTATATTTAATAAAGAAATTGTATAATAATAAAATTCGTATTTATTTATGAAAAATGAGTTTTCATGAATAATGAAAATTTAAAATAATTATCTACGGAAATAAATCCGCCTTGACTTTATCATTTATAATGTTCATCATTTAATTGTGAGTATTGTTTATAATTTATGATGGTTGTATTTTAATTCTCTTTAAATCTTGGAAGGACGAATATTTATTATAGTCTTGATTAAATAAGCAATTGTCGGCGCTGAGAGCAAATGAGAGACAAATTAAAAGGTTCTGTCTTATTGAGTATCGGCCTCTTATTGGGTCTTAGAGAGATCGCATGCTTGCGGTTCATAAATAAGGTTTCATGTTGATTGAATACCGGCGGATAAGTAAGAGAAGGAAAGAACCAAAGCACAAGTCTTTTGGTTCGCATGTGATTACAGAAAAGGTGTTGAAGGAGCGCCTCGAATTCGAAAAACGTTTCCGATCTGATCGATGATTTGCGACCGGTAGCCAAATAAGATTGGCCTCACTTAATCGAGTGTATCAATTGACGCCAATCAGAAACAACTTTCAGTTATTTATTACCCGTTATTGAATGCAAAAGAGAAAAAAAAACCAATCCAATAATTCATTCAACAATTAACAAAAATAGTTACACTCAAAGTTGAACCTCATAAATAGAATAATTTTGACGCAATTGTTTTTCATTATTATCTTATTTTATTGGGTGGAATTTTAATTTAAAAAAAACGCTTAATTTCTATTAATAAATTACCTAATTTAACCCATCTATTAGTGGAAACCACATTTATTTTAGCCAGTGTATAATTATAAGTCCATATTAATCTGAAATGAAATAAAATGGTTGTAGCCAAAACGAAACCTAACCCAAATTGTAAAATTTATTTATTTTAATATTAAATACAAATCATCATTTTGTATACTTTATTCGTTAAATAAACAAAATAATTTAAGTATTTTTAATATCACAACAGCGACAGACAATGAATTAACACGTTGTTGTGTCTAAAATATCAAATTTTGTTTAAAACCTTTTCAACAAAAGACCCTCGATGCGTATTAATTAATATATCAATGATTACTATAAATCAGTTTATTTAATTCATGGTTCACATACATATTATTATGTTTGGTGGATTAAATACAAGCATTTCTTAAAAGCGTAGTCGCATTTACTTGAAAAATATTGCACTATTATAGATATTCCACATATCTGTGGCTTTTTATTTTTTTCCCATACTTTTTATTATTGAATATTAAGTATTTCTAATGTCACACAAAAATGTTATTCTCAAGTTACTTGTGTACAGAATATAAAATATTTGTATATTCTGTACACCTAAGTTTAATTCATAAGATGTTTTGTATTATATGAACAATGTAATAATAAATAATCTACTATGATCATGTATTCATTTAAATTTCTCTCTTCGATACTATTAATATAAAGATTATTAAGAGGTTTTTTTACATATAAGTGTACTTAACTTTAAACTTTCCTAACATTTATAAAAAGGAATGTATTGTCTTTCAAACTTATTTAGATCTAAAATAATGTACCTAATGGGGCAATGTGAATTAAAATAAAATAAAAATATTGTTATTATTTAAAAAAAAAACACACATTATGAAGGCTGTATTGAAAACAGGAGGTAATCCTTTCTTCTACATACATTCAAGACTTTTGATGTGAATAGGGTCTCGGGAATATTATGTATGGGGGTTGTACGTGATTTGTATTGTATGTCCTTTTATTGTGAATTGTGGTAATTTGTTGTCGATAATAAATAAAGTCATTTTATTGTGTATTATTTATATACAAATGTGTATTTTTAACGAACGTACGAAGAGAGTCCACCCACGTTGAAGATACTGCACTAATGGACACCAAATGAATGGGTCAGCACCACCTCCTACAACCGCTGTTTACGACCCTTGCCATATTATTTACATAATACTACAAACTAAATTTTTATAAAATTTATCACTTGATAAGGTATGTTTAGCGCGCGGGTTTTATACTTGCCCATGCGTTAAGTAAAATAAGGGCGTGAATATATTATTATAAGATACCGCCTGTCGAGTATAGAACGGTTGTGATAATGCGACGGCTTTTCTTTCATTCTTTCTGTGCACGTCACAATTGAAATATGGTAGACAAAGTACAGCCGCTGTATCTCTACAATCGTGGTCCTCAAGCCCACCAGTCCTGCGGGATTCTCATAGTCATCCCATAACAAAGAGGTTAGACACCACAAGTAAGAAGAGTGGATCCTTGTCAGCTTCTAAACTATATGTGCTTTTATATGATATTATAAAAATGGATTTAGATTTGATTGCAGATGATTTGGTACAAATGTCGAGGAGTCGTGTGAATATTTATTTGATATATTTCTAGATTGTATGGTGTGATGGTATCCTTTTAATGTGGTAGAGGGGCTCGAACTTGTATGTCGACATTCCTGGCACTGAGCCACAGCAACAGGCACAACGCGCGTCACTCACAAATGCAACCCGACCAAAGCAAGCTGATCAACCTTCTAACTGACTTCACTACATCCACAATACATTATATGGGTCATCTTGATGTCAAACTAAATATGACATTTTCAGATATATATATATATATATATATATATATATATATATATATATATATATATATATATATATATATATATATATATATATATATATATTATAACCTACGGTGCAGAAACATGGGTTATTACCAAGACTGAGGAGGATAGGCTACTTAGGTTCGAGCGGAAGATTCTTAGGAGGATCTTGGGTCCTGTTCAGGAGGCACCGGGACTATTTAGAATTAGACGGAACGATGAGATTTACTCATTATATAAGGGCGTGAACGTAGTGCAGTTTATTAGGGCTTTAACATTAGGTTGGGTTAAAGAGCAGGAAAGATAGTATCGGAAATACTATCCATCAAGCCTGTGGGTAAGAGAAGGCAGGGTAGACCTAGGCTAAGGTGGGCGGACGAGTGCTATAAGGTAGTTAGGAGTTTAGGTATTAATATCACATCATTCATTCATCACTGAACTGGAGTGCTTGTGTCATCCCTTTAGTTAAAATTAAAAATGAGAATGCATGATTATTTTCCACGTATAACCGAAACTGAACACATTATTAAATTTAAAAAAAACTTCTCGTAACTAAATTAATAAATTGGATTTTAACGACAATGAGATTATATTAATGTCGGTGTGTGAACAAGCAAGAGCTTTGCAAAAATGATGATGATAACGACAGTCATTATAAAGAAAATATTTCCCACAATACGATAGTCATTAGGCGAATCCTCCAAAAGGATAATGCTCATCGACTCCTTTTATGGTCGCCGTAGTAATTAAATACTCACAGTACCTTAATTCATAACTGACGTTTCCATTATTTTCCAGGACGTAGATCTCAATGGCTATAAATTTCGCTTTCAACTAGTTTGCGGTGTGTGTGTGTGTGTAAGCAATGACTTTCCCTCAGAATATCTTAGATAATGTAGATAGTTTAAGGAATGATAGGTAAAGTGATACCCGCAGTATGCCGCTAATGTCTGTTAACCGCCCACGCGGTCACGAAGGTTTCTTTGGCCGGAAACATCGTATATATGTTTGTATCTATCGGTAAAGGGATTCTTATTGTCCGACGACTACAAATCGGATGCCAGGGAACAATAATTCTATGCGAGGCTCACACGTCGCCGCCACACAGTCGACTTGTTTATGGTCACCATTGTCACAAATCAATAAGTATGGATTCATTGCCCGGGGAGTGCCTGCCTACGCGTCTACCGACCAAGCTAAATCAGACAAGCTCAACGTGCAATTACTCGATTTCTGAATCGATACAAATTGAATTATCGACCTATCGTGCCAAGATGATTTCGATTACGATACTCACACTAATGTACGATTGTCATATGGTCAACAACTTGCACAATTATATACATTTCGGCTACACCGCCTACACCTGCTACGACCATGCAGTACATACATTATACAAGATCATCATCATTTACTTAAGTACGATAAAAATTCATAAAATACTTTCCGAAAATTGGTATAATACTTCAATAAACAATCATAATACCGACCAAAATTTCTTTCTATTCATTATCATCATCATAAGCACTGCAGTTCAGTGATGAACCAAGGCTTCCCGCACCAGCATCTTCCACTTAATGCTCCTTCAATTAGGTAATCTTAACTATTACTAGTTACACAGGTCACCGACTTAATAATCAGTATTTACCTTACAATACAAGAAATCTGAGTAAACCAGGATCAAGACGATCGATCGTCGTATACCCAAAATGCACATCACAAAGCTTGGTATTTTTGTTACCTGTCTAGACATCATAATTTTTAATGTTTAAATCAATGTGATGCTTGTAAATGAAATGTTGGTTTTAGTTAGTGATAAATTAGGCATTGTGTATTATGGGAAAATATTGAACAGGATCATATCGAAGAGGTGCAAGAGATTCGTTGCACGTAGTCGGTTACCCGTCATATGTCCCCGGGGCAAACAATAGAAGACACTGGCTCTCTTTATTGTTGGTGAGAGGTTCATTGTGATGGGCCTTTATGTGTGTTATACCTCCCGAAAAGCCTTATCATTACTCATAATTATCGAAACAGTACAATGGGTGCATTGTTTGATTTAGACGTCCGATTCCATGTGAAAGGAGAGAGAGAATGATTGGACCTTACCGTGTCTTCAAAATCACGTTCAAAGAAGCCGATACCATCCCTTATAATTCACCAAGCATAATTGATATTTGATTAATAAGAATATTTTAATTTGGAGTCACTAAAGTCGTCGATATTGGGATATGGACACATTTATTAAATAAATACAAATTAATAGTGGATGGACACACCGCTTAATATGGTCCAAAATAAATTGTGGAAAAGGTTAAAAGGGTTTGTTTCACATCTGAGGCGTTCAGAATAAAAAGCTCCCAAATCCATAATTTTTTCTTCGAAATCATATTAGTTGTAACGAATGCTCTAAAACCTAACTTGTAATACAATTTGAAAATTTGTAAAAGTAGATTAATTTGACTGTCTTTCATTTTGATGTTATAAAGTGACGATTCCAAATTTGAGAGCTTTTTTTATTTATTTTTTATTATTATTTTAGGAAAACAGTCGTCTGGAATACCAGAGAACCTACACGTCTCTGATGGAGATTTTTTGAGAGGGGTTTTTTAGACACAACAACGTGTTAATTGTCTGTCGGTGATCTTAAGTATTACCAGGAAAATCAATATGAAAAATCAGAATAAGCCTGGATCAAGACGATCGATCGGGATTTTCTATTAATATTATTCCCGATCTCCCAGTCGTAATAACCGATCAAATCAATTTAAAAATTTTGACTTAAGGATCAACCAATTAGCCACGCTTCTTATCCCCTGAGCTATTACGCTGGTAATTATTAGCGTCTAAATGATTTGAATTTATTTAGACTTACTTAATTTAGTAAATGTTCTTAAATGATTAAATCGTTATACAGCTTATCTGTAGGTAATTTGTAAAATAACTTAACGTTATTAAATGCTCATTTGTGACTTAATATTTTATTGTGGTCGAAAGTAAACGATTTTATTTAACAGGTAGTAAAGTATAGAATCAAAGGGTCTAATGATTGTCCGTCTAGGGATTTAATAGAGCCAGCAATTGCCGGTGTTTTAATGTGTTTTTGAAGGCACAAAAACAATGCGTGCTAGAGCACTTCATTCATGACAACTACAAATTAGTGGATAGCCAAGCCCCAGTAGGGATAGGAATATTGTGGTGGGACTTAGAAAGTAGGCCTTCGTCGAAAATTGTTCTAAATGGGATAACGAAGGCCCTCTGGCCAGGAAATATTTTATCGAAACACACGAAACCAATACTGACACAATATCATATTTTTAGGATCATTTTATTTGTAGGTGTGTGAAAATCTACTCGATACTTTATCGTAACTGTAAAGGAATAACTTTTTTGTAAAATAATTTATACTTAATAACACCACAAATGTGTCACAAATTAAGCAATTCAATGATCTAGAATCCAAAATAAAACTATGAAAGTTTTGAATTCTATTGATAAAAGCCTCCAAACATATTAAATAGTTTAATTTCAGAATTGTTCCACACATAATTTGTCACCTGTGGAACGCGCTTTTTTAACATTCATTGCAAGATTTCATTGATAATTACTAATTTTATTCAAAGTAAACTATATTAATAATATAGCCAGATAGTTATTTATTGAGTTTATCATTATTTTGAGTTGTTAATTATTGAAAAAATATTTTTACAGGTTTTTTTATGCATCTGCGGCATAAGTGATATATTGGATATATTATTGTAAAGAATACTTTAGAAGATTTGAAAAATTCTGATATATTTTTTTGTAAAATTGAAATATTTAACACGTTAGCGGACAATTCTTTTTGCGAAATAAGATATTTGGAACCATAAACTGTGTCACTTTTATCATATTCGTGTGAATTTAACAATAAATACAGATTAACTCTAATAAAAAAAAACACCGACGTTTTTGTGTTGCTTTATCTCTCACGACCAGTACAATGTTTTTTTATTGACACAATACATTAAACCTTAATTTCGTTATTTACTTTTTTTAATAATTATCCCCGCCTAGAGTATAAAATTTGTATTTATTGTATAGCGTCCGTGGCCGTCACTGCCGTGAGCAAGTTAAAGCAAAAATGTACTTAACGAGTTTTGGCTTAATAACGAAGATTTATTTTGAATATTGTGAGGTAGTATTAATATAAAGGGAATAAAAGCATCATATATGTTGAGCCGTCTGTCACAGGATGGAGTGCAGCAATACTTGTACATATCTTACATCTTTTAATCTGACGAGTCCCAGAGTTGAGTACCAGCGATTATCTTACCTGTGTTGCCCCACCAATCATCTGATATAGGATCACACAGTGACGTCATCCCATAATAAATATATCTTAAAATACAATATAAATACTAACCATTAGTCTACAATGGGCTTTAAATGGACAAATGGGTATTAGAAATATTTGGGTCGGAATAAATTATTGAATGCAACGGTTTGTGTTTGCTTAGCAAAATTATGTATATTCGAACGTGGAGGGGTAACCAATAATTAATTAATAATTTAACCTAAATGAGCATCAGTTCGGTTTATCAGTTTTATAATAAATATTGTTGGATTAATTAGTATATTTAATTCCAATATATTTTTATAATATAGTAGGTATGGTGGTTGCTGATCTTATATACCATGAGGCAAGCTTACCATTGAACGGCCATGATTTGTCACACCACAAAAACATATTATCATATTTTGAAACACTATTACACGTGTCTAAAAAAACTTGACTTGATCTAAGTGAGAATATTTTAGGGGGTGGTAGGGTATCGCAAGAATAATGGAATTAATATTAGGAAAAAAAAATAGTAATAGTGCTTTTGGAATCGAGTTTGGGAATCACCTCTTTTTGTGTACTCAGTAGTGACTATTACTTGTATATTATTTTTTAATTAATAAAAAAAATACATTTTTTTGCTTATATTTGCGATTCCCTACCACCCCCGTAAATATTCTCAGCTATTTCGAGTCCACCCTGTATTATACAAATTGACAGGTTATTTAGACAAAAACGTATCAAATTTTTTTTATTAGGTAATTAATAAATGAGGTATTATTAATAAATGATTAATTAATTTTTATGCAGTTAAATGTAAACTACTGTATTTAAAAACCAATAAGTAGTCATATTATGTATGTGTTTAAGTGTATATTAAATTTCTCTGCATGAATAGCATTAAAGGCCATTCACTGGCACTTTTTTGATCGACGTGGGAAAGGGATTTTTGTAATGAATATTGAAGAGCTTAATGATACTTTAAAAATTGTTAAAATATGTTAGTGACAAGAGTATAATATTAAGGATCCTTCAAGTACTGTTATGTTAGTTAACGCAACATCACTGTGACTGGTAATGCCTTTTTCGCACCAACGCTTTCATATTGGATCGCCGAAACGAACCGGACATTAACACTACCATTTCGGCATCTGTCAAAATTATTATTATATATTATCATATTCGCTAAATGTGAATATTCATCATCACTTTATCAAAAATGCACTTACATTGCTCGTGAGACTACTGATAATCTTTGTTGACGTGTGGAGCTTTTCGAAAGCTCATCCCCAGTAATGAGGTTTGAAAATACACATTTCATCAAATATTTTTAATACTGAAGTAATAAATAATAAATCAATGATTAAAAATCTTCAAATATTGGTGATGAAATACAACTTATTCAAAGAATGAGTTACATACCTCAATTGAATATGAGACTGCGTACCATAAAGACGTTTTGATGATTGAAAATCACATACCTGCAACAAAATAAAAATATATTCAGTATGTATATTAATGGTTGTCTATTTTTGTGTGTTTATTTACATAATTGTACATATATGTGTGTGTGTATATATATTTTTTCTTTTATTGAGATGTTAAAAGTATGGGCATCGCACAGTGTCACGCATATGATTGATGGGGCGGTGTATTAGAAGCACTTAAAAGTCTTTCGAAACACGGCCATGGTGACGTAATACATATAAAAAATTATTATTTATTTACTAGCTTCTTTTGGGGACAACTAAAATGTTAAAAGTTCAAGCAGAATGCGGAAAAAGCTTTTAGGAAAGTGGTGCGAAAACTGATATATTTACATGCCTTTTGTTTTAAGACTGCGGACTAAGTAACGGTAAATAGAAATGTAAACAGATACACATTATTATTTAATATTGATTTTAATTTCGAATAAATTAATATCCCTAAAAATAAATTTAATTCAACTTAATAAATAATCCAGATAAAAAAAACCTGCTCTTTATTATTGCAGCAAAGAGATTACTTTATTATTAAAATGCAACACGAAGACCTGAATATATATTTTATTCAGAATCGTAAACAAAGATTTTTCATAATTAAAGAAAAAATAGAACAAATGGACCTATTTTTCATGAAACAAAAATATACTATCCATTTTAGTTTACGATTTTATTTGTCTGAAAATAATAAATAAAAACGGGAGAACACCTATTTGAAATGTTAATGCTTTACAGGATTACTTTTGATTATATCAAAGCAATTTTTTAAAATTAAAAAAAATGTACATTTCACTCATACATAATTTAATTAAATGCTGAACGACTTCGTCAGCTTTTATATTTAAAATGTTGATAGTGTTGACTTTTTGGTGGAATTCCATAGTTAGTAGTCTTTTGACTATTAAATTGTAGTCATCTTCAAACAGTCAAAGTATAATATCATCATCATCATCATCATCATAAGCACTCCAGTTCAGTGATGAACCAAGGCTTCCCGCACCAGCATCTTCCACTTATTTCTATTGGAGGCCGCGCTCCTCCAGTTATTAATACCTAAACTCCTAACTACCTTATAGAACTCAAAATATAATATATTATATTTAATGGTGACAATTTCTACACTTGCAACCGTACTTCATACGAATCATTTACATTAATATAAAATACATCAGATTAAATAGTATGGTTATTACTTTCTGAGAACGAGAAGATTTCTATGACGATAGAAGCAGCATCTTGACAAGTCGTCGACACCCATAGAAACAATAATAACATGACGGTGGAAGACACTCAGATTTATGGTGTGTGGCTTCAAGGGGCATGTGTAATTATTATGTTTGTATTCACTTTTATTTTCTGGCCGCACTTCCATGTTTCCGTAGAAAAGTTGCGCAATGGATAAAGTGAACAATGGACGACACACAATGTAAACACCTTTGAGTTATGGCGTCTTGGGAAAGTGCGTCGGCTTTTCGGCACACATACAAAATAATCTACCTACACTTACCAACGGATGTAGCAAAGCTAATATAAACTCCTAAACGGGCAATAGCTAAATTATTAAAATAAATATACGCATATGCGTTTTTTAAGCCTAAAAGCGTGTTGTCTTAAAACCGCGTGACGCAACTCACATCCGGGGGCCGTATTAAAGCAAACCGACAATTTATGTAAAATAAAAAAAAACATTTATGGTATTTATATTATATTAATACCGAAACTAATAATAACTCTACACACGTTGTATTTTTTTATTATATTATCCATAAAAGGAAACTTGATTATTATTATTTATTTGTATAAAATTATTAAATATTCAATACCACAAACACACTAAAAATATGCGCGGTTGAAGTTATATCTTATTCAGTTAAAAGAACCCTAAAAAAATTCACCATTCTAACCTAAATAAAACCTATTTTCGTAATATTATATATTTTTATTTAATAATAATAAACTGAACAAATGGGTTTTTATTTTTCCCCCATACTTTACATTATTTAATATTAGGTACCTCTCATATCAAATAAATATGTTGTTCTCATTTTAGTTATGGGTAAAAAGATTTATATATTCTCTACACCTAAGTCTAATTCATAATATTTTTGTATTATTCAAACTTTGTTCGAATTAAATATAGAAATTGTTATACTATACGTAAAATAAAGCAAGATGTGTGTAGTATATTTTTATTTTAATAATGTCACCTTTATAAGACGAAGATTCCTCATTCTCTTTGCTTTACTAAAAAACATCCCCTTAATTTGACAGGTTGTTATTGAAAAAAATAATACATAAACAAAAAAAATATTTATGAATAGGATCAATAACCCTGAACGTGTAAAATAATTGAAATTATCAAATTATACCGCACGTAACTTAAATACATATCATATGAAATGCTGGTCACGTTCATATTTGCAAATCTCCCCAGTGAAACCAACCAGGCATTAATTTATTTATTTGTAGATTAAATAGAGTTAGGTTTCCTTGTACTTAACTGGTAATTACGGCGGCCGATATATAATTAATTAATGGATATACATCGTAATTACTGTGTTAGCATTCTGAACTCGCATCATATGGTGTCCTATATTGCATTATGAGATTTTAAACTGGTTATTAGTAAGTTTACTAGGTCGAACCTTCTGCAGATAGACACGAGGAAATGGCAAAACCAATCAGATAAATATGATACATATGCTTGAAAACGTGTCAAAATAAAATAACCAATTTCGAGACAGTTCCAATACTTTACCGGATTTCGTCGAAGAAATGAACGCAGGTAGCATTCGAGATTCAATCTATGAGTTGCATATTTAATTAATATACACTAGTGATAGAATGAGGAGGAACTTGTTAGGTAAAAAAGAGGCAAGCTACTGGTTTCAAAAACTGGCATGACCTTCTTCCGCGCCGCCATAAATATTCTCAGATGAAAAAATGAAAGTGGCAACGGAAAAGAAGCGTCGATTAAGATAAGATATTTGGAGGAAATCAGATTTAAAAAAAAACATCACCTTATTAAAATTTCGAAAATGCCAATGAGGTCAATCATGGGACTGAGAAAAATTATCGCGATATTTTTAATAAAAAAAATCTCACCAATCTCCGGCTATCATACACACCCATAATAAACATCAAATCACCGTTTAAATATGTTTCCTCTAGTAAACTGTATGTGATTAAAGTACACATGTTAAACGAAAAAAAAACTCGTCTGCTGTTTTGAAGCTGTTAATTTTAATAGTAATCATTATTTTAAAATCATTTTGATAAATGCGTTCTATTATTTTAATTAAATAATATTTATTGTATTGAACGTATAAAAACTACGTTTATTAACATATATGTAATTATTCACGAAATTGTATTGTGGTTTTTGTATGTTTTATTGTAATGGATTAACAAATTAAAAGCCACTCGTTTATACTACTTTTTGACAGTAAATAGTAATTTTTAAATATTCCCTTAAACATCAATAATCATCAAAAGACCAATTACTCAAGAAATCGTATATACATATTTAATACAATGAGATGTTTTCTTCATTATACGATCCATCGATATATTAACAGGCCATAGAATTGGATGTATAACTATCGATATGGTGGACCAAGTAGGTGAGTCTGAGTGAGACAATCTGACAAACTCATCTGCTTGATCTGCCATCTTGATATTGTATTAAATATGTATATACGAATTCTTGAATAATTGGTCTTTTGATGATTATTGATGTTTAAGGGATTATTTAAAAATTACTATTTACTGTCAATTCTTATACAATTCTTAACAATGTCTTATTCAAGGGCTATTATTTGATTATTTCTTACAAGATATGTATTGGAAAATCGTATAGTATAGTGGGAATTGGGAGCAGGTCGAAAGCCTTCCAATAGACAAAAAATATATTAAAAGCCTCATCCGGACCTCGAACTTTAGGATAATAGAGGAAGAAGATTATGATGATGAGTGATGATAGTAAATCATGTTGTTGTGGTACCAAATCTGGCGGAATTTATTGTATGATCGGTGATAGTTTGTGTTGTTTATATCGTGAACGCCTACAGGCCTGTCTCGGGTCAAATGAAACTTCGCATGTTAGAAGTCCATCTCAAGTATTTTCATCAGAGCTGTAACAAAGCCGAGATAAGATCCTCAACCCTTGCAGTTGGCAGTTCTATGCAAGAAACCGTCAAAACCGAGATAGCCAATTACAATAGGATCACGGCGGCGAGGAACGAATATACTAGTTTGTTTTCCTGATTACACACACCTCCATATAATCAAATAAATACACTGTGCAAATATACATACCCACTTATTGTACTGACAAATTATCATTAAGAAATGACGCCATAAGCGATGACAAGTGGAGCAATGCTTTTTTGTCTAGTCTATATTTAGTCAATGTTAAGGCGGATGAACCAGATTCGGACTATTTCAATTTCGAATCCAATAGGCGTAATTAGCACCTTGGATTTTAATTTAATTTGATGTGCCGTAGGATACTTTGGAATTTAAATAGTCTTATATGATCTCGATTTAACACCATTCGATTGCCGATAACCACGAGTTTGTCACACATTCGAATGTGATAATGTATAATCGCGTTAGAAAGTACTTTTTTCACACCCAATCATGTCAACTTAATTGATAGTTTATTTGAAAATCATGTTTATTTGATTGGGTCGTGTTATCTTTTCATTGACTACCGTAATTCTAGCTTAACAAGCTTGCTGATCGATTTATCAAATATAACAGTCAATTATAGAATCAAAAGACATGAAAAAACCATAATCTTGTGCTAGTGAGCTCTTGTGTAGGTACAAGTACATATTGCTCTAGTAATTAGTAAAGGTATGTGTTGTTTTAACACGACAACATACAGTGAATGTTTTGATACGACAACATAGTATTCTTGACATTTAATTGCGACAGTAATAAAAAATCAATAAAGTTAAAATCCGTGTCATTTTTTTTTGTCGCTGCATCCAAAAAGGAGAAATTAAAATAACAGACGGTACAAGATCTTTGTCTGGTTTCTCACACGGCATAATTCTTAGCGGGACAATAAACAAACAAGGCCGGAAATAATCATTTCTTATCGATATGTCGATATGTGAAGAAAATATCAATTAAAGCCGAATGTTTTCTGTGTCACGGTAGCTAAAATACAAGTTTGTCGTTGGAATAAAAAGGAGAATCTGTACGAATGTAATAGATTTCTCCTTATGGCGGTGACAGGAAAAGCAAGTATGGGAGAATTCGAGCGCAATGAAGTACACAAACAAGATCTAAATACGGATATGGCCTCTAAAATCATATCTAGATCTTAACATTTATCAATAACGATTGACATCTGATCTGTCAAAGAATCGCACAATTAAGAGATCAACCCATTGGTCTAC
>JAGTTH010002348.1:0-52578 GCA_022606485.1 Agraylea sexmaculata
ATGTGTTTAAAATCAAAGAGAATATGTATTAATTGTTTGTAATGGGGGTGAGGGAAAATATTATTTTAATGTTTTATAGTCCAACTGACCCAATATGCTGCCGACTTAATCTTGACTTAGCGAAAGCCCTTTTTGTAAGCATAGCAAGAAGACTTTTTGCCGTAGTCCCTGTGCCGAATCCTAGTCCCGGGTCTAATGCGGTTAAGTCACAGTCGAAGGCTGCATTCGAGCCAGAAGTAATTCATTAAGTTTACATTGAGATTTGGTCGTTTATGAATTTCACCGATTTAAACCCACCCTTTGTTAATTTAATCCCCTGTACGCGATAACAAACGTTTCATTATGCTCCCCGCGAAAGACATTATTTTAATTATTAAGAGGGGTGTTTACACGGTAATTAATTTCACCGACAAGTATCTAATAAATTTATTTTTGATAATAATATTGGGAAATGTCTCAGATGTGGGTTGGATTTTTTCCTGCAAAAGAGAGTATAAGGCTAACAATTATTATGATTACTAACTACTTTTTTCTTTCTTAATACAATATCCCTATAAAGGTACACAGTGCTTTCTAGCAATTTTAAGTTTAAACATTTTTAATAATATATTTACTTTTTTTTGATAATTTTATATTTTAAGCGATATTAGAATTTTTGATGATTAATATACTGGTTGGACTTGAAATTGGCTGGAAATAACTGAGAATATTTAAGAGGATAGTAGTTTATCGCAAATATAAGCGAAAAAAATATTAAATATTAAAATATATATATATATATATATATATATATATATATATATTTTTTTTATATTATTTACGTATTTAACAGACACAATACGCACGCGACAGTTTCTACTGGTTTAAAACAGCTGGTTTCAAAAACTCAAATTCCCAAACTCGATTCTAAAAGAACTATTAATTTTATTAATTATTTTTTATTATTTGAAATTATTAATATACAAAAAAATAAAATATCCCTACAACTCTTCCATATATCCTCAGTTAGTTCAAGTCCACTCTGTATATATACATATAAATAAGGTTGTTTGTTGTATATGCATTTTTGTTAAAAAATAACAAGGTAGAATTTAATGTTTTTAATCTTTTTAGATTTAGGTTTTCCTATTCAGTAATGTGCCAAGATCAAACGAATATTATAATATTCTATTATAATTTCTCTTTAATGTAGTCATATGATTAATCGAGCGTTAGACTACTGTCTTTATATCGGTTCATTGCACTCTATGGAAAGAAAGGAAAAGATATATAATACAGTGGTATCTCGACATACGAATGTTTTGAGATACGACGAATAATATTCGAGAATTTCTAGTAAAACCTTCTAAAATTTGAGAAAATATGAGATAAATTTTTTTATGCGCGATATTTTTAATGGAAGGTCACTACTAGAATTTTGCGCCAGAATTGTGTATTTGTAAAAATCAATAAATATTCATTATGTGCGTTATTACTGGTTTATTTATTTTAACCTCAAATTATCCATGGCCGATTTTAAAAAATGTACATAAACATTTTTTTATTCAATGCTGGAACGGATTAATGCTAGTTTGTATGGAATTGTATGCGAAAAATTGCATTGAGATTCGATTGTTTTGATATACGACAATATCCCGGCACGAATTAAATTCGTATCTCGAGGTACACCTGTACTAAAATATTCGTTTGACTTTGGTACATCAAATTTATTGAAAAAAAAAACCATGTACAAATGAGATGCATTTTTATATAAGAATTAAAATATACCAAATTGAAGGTTTGAAGTTTCGGTCCCCTTTGAGTCAAAGCTTCTAACCGTGTGGAAATCCCACTAACATGAGATTTCCACACGGTTCAAATATATGAGGATACGCTTTAGTTACGCCAGTATTGGTTTCGATATATAAATTCGGTTTTGACTGGAGAGCGAAAGCTGTATTTGTATGGCAGGATGGTTTGTAAAAGTGCAGCGTGGCTCTGTCGTGTGACTTGATTTACGATCGGGTTTTGCTTAGTCAAAACCGAATCGTATTCGGCAAAAAGCTTAAATCAATAAAGCGTGACATTTACGATTAGCTTTATGCCTCGTACAAGCGCTTGCAAATCAACGCTTATTCCCTTTCTATGCACAAAACTCTCCCTCGCACATTTTTTCACAACAACAACAAAAAACATCCCCCGACAATCGCCACAATCACTCTTCCCGGATGAATTCGATTGAGAAAACTAAGAATTGCAAATTGTGCCAGGTGAATGCTTCATCTATATATAGAATCTCCATGAACAAAAATAGCATTTTATATAATTGAATTTTGCACGTTGGTTAGGCGAAATGTTTATGTAATGCGATTGAATGGATGAATTATTTAGTTAACTTGTGCGCCTCAATGAACCGAGAAAATCTCAAAGAGTTGTCACGTTGCTATAAAGAAAATACACGAGGGTGCTTATAATCAATACAAGTTTAATATTAATACTAAAACCACCATAATAACTCAGTTGATAAGTCAAAAAATAATAATTTCATCGGTTATTACCGCCGGGAGATCAGGAATAATATTAATAAAATCCCGATCCATCGTCTTGATCCAGTTTTTTTTTATTTCCTGTATTCTAAGGTAAATACTGAGATGATTATTAAGTCGGTGACCTGTGTAACTAGTAATAGTTAAGATAGTTAAGAATAAAATTATCGTCCCTTTTTGTATAGTAGTTATATTTGAATACCTGGACTCAATTACAATATGAATTAAGGATTTTAATCATTTAAAAGTATTAACAATACTTCTCCAGTGGGCTACTTCGGCTATAATATATATAATTGTCTAACTGTGTGTATGTTATATGTCTGTATGTCTGTATGTCTGTATGTCTGTATGTCTGTATGTTGTACAGATCTTTCAAATATCCTCAGCGTATACAGAGTCGCTATATACAGAAAAATAGTCCTTAATATATCAGGGTACAAGCATTAAAATTCCGTGTGCTCTTAAGTCTTTATGGAACTGAGCCATATATTCAAAATAGAATAGAATGTTTGGTAGTGAGACTGCATTTAAATTTGTTGATTATTGAAGATATGCGAAAGTAGCCCTTAATATGTATCGAATACCTTCGAGATAACGATATCTCGAAAGTATACGAATACTTTCGTTTGAAATATGTTTGCTGTCAGTATAGTTCGTAATATATGAAAAGTAAAAAAATGTTGGTTTTCAATGATTGTTTAAACTATTAAATGGGACATTTTCGAAATAGTAAATTATTCCTATTTGACCGGCAACTAATGTAGATTCATCCATTATCTACAACACATTTCATGTCTCTGTCAATAGAAAGTAGTTAATCGTAATCTGTAAAATTTTATATATTCAATTCATATTTTTGACACATGAAACGTAGTGTTGCCAGGTCTATAAATAATTCAATTTAAATATTTAATCATAATTAATACATATCTAAAATCTCGAAACGGGTATTTTAATGATAATATTATTAAATTTATTTCAAAATAATTTTAAAGATATTTAATAATGCATAATAAATGAAAATTCTCAAAAAAAGTATTTATCAGGAGACTCGCTTTTTAAATATTGTGATGAGTGTTGTCATCATATGAAAACCACGTTATATTATTTTATTAATAATTTTAATAAAAAAATTCAAACTTCTTTCGAATGAAAAAACAAACAACGTATTATCTTCGTATTAAAAACAAATCAGAGCATTAAAAAATATTAAATAATTTCATAATATTGTTAGATGTATTTAATTTGATAATGCATTACATTTTCATACTTCATTTTCAAAATCAAAAATTTCTTCTAATCGATAAAAAAAACACTTTAAAGCAAAAATGAAATCAAAACTCAAAGATAAACGTCCTATTAAAAAACCAGGCAGAACATAAAAAAACATTAACAAATTGAAAATTTCAATTAAAATTACCCTAGTTTATCTATAATAATATCTTAAATATATGAAAATACACTCAAATATGTTTCAAACAAGCAAAACTTTAAATTACCACTGAAATGTTTAAGGGATATTTCAAAACAAAAATCGTTATCATATAATTTTTCATAAACCCATTTGATTTTGTTTGTAATTGTCATATTTATTATGTATTATATATATTTTAGTTTTTCTACAAGTTTTTGTATTTTTTCCCAAAAATTATGTTATGACTTATTAATTATTTTTAATGCCAATTGATTGTTCTCCATGTTAAAATAAGTAAAAGACTTAATATTGTAACATCTAATCATAATGTATCAAAACATTTTATGTAAATGATATTTATTAAAGAAATTGTATAATAATTAAATATGAAAATATAATGAATTTTCATACTTTTAGTCGTTATCAATGTGAAAAACTACTATTTCGAATATTTAATCCGTGGTTTACATTTTTTATTTGGTTTGTTTTTCATCAATAATATATTATTAACTTAAGTATCTGGAATCATAAAGACAACATTCCTAGAAATAGAATGGAATGATATCATCGCATTCTCAAGTATTCATATTTTTTTAAAAAAAATAGTGAAAGAAAAATGCCCTAAGAACATCAGACAATGAATGCAAAATATCTATTAAAAAGTGTATCAACGCATAAAATGTAAATATAAAAGAAAACAATGTGCAAAATAAACAATCCGAGAAATTGTGTTATGGTTTTTAATATAAATAATGAATAATAATTCAATATTTTAATAATATTTATTTTTAATCGGGTGATATAAAAAAGGTTAAAATAAAAAAAATATGTTGGATTTTGAACAAGAAAGTTTACTTGTGATGATTCTTGGGTTCCAGCCAAGGTGTACAATATTATTAGCTAACATTTTTTTTATAGTACATAATACAGCCTATTGTCAAAAATAAATACTTGAATTAACTCGCTTAAATCTATCAGCTGACTATACGAAAGTTATACTTAAATTACAAATATATAATTTATCTTATAATATCTGAGTCAAACAATTCAACAATGACAGTTTGGAAGGCATTGGAGTTCATACGTTATATAAATGTTATCCAATATCTCACCTTTTATTCCCTTGCATTAAGAACACTAATTTCACTGATTTTTTTAAACATATTTGAAAAACTTGATCATTCGCTTTCAGTCCGTAATGTGTAAATTTTAAACAATAATGAATACGGCTATATTGAAAGCTTATAGAAAAGCAAATAAACATTCATCTTGGAGATTAAATTATACAAGAACAATATCAATGTATAAACATTATCCAATTTTCAAAATTTTAAGATTATTATAATAAAACTTAAACATGAAAATATTTTTTTAATTGCCACTTGAAATCATCATACAACACAATAATTACCTATACACAATTCACTAATACTTACATTAATATAACCAATCTTAACACAATACCAGCTTCTCTCATATAATTCACATTACTGTCGAGAAGCACTAAATAAAAGCATTTGCATTGAAAAACGTAAAAATCACTTACACTCAGCAAACCAATCTTATTGATTCATATATACTATCATTTAACAAACAATGTTTAATTTTATATTCCAAATTACTTAATAGATAATATAAACAGATTAAAAATATCAAATCGGGTTAAAATTACTAAATAGAAATAGACTTAAACAAAAAAGAATCGAAATGTGATCACAGTCAATATTTAAAATATACCAACTTATAAGTATTTGAAAAAAATATTAAACTCAATTTAAAAAAAACGTTAACGTTATTGCATTTTACTAAGTTTATGGTATGATTATGCTATATATTTACAAAAATATTGTGATGTTTCTTTTCTGAGACTATAATTATACAGAGGCAATAGAACTGGAGGTACAAAACAAAATTTACCCTGACAAGAAGTTTCTCCGTCGGAGTGAAATTGAACATTCTCCAATTGACATGGCCATTTTAATTCGACAGCAAAAAGCTTATTTGTTTGATTGATAATGCCTAATCAAAAACATACACAATTGCAAAAATAGCCAATATAATTTAAAAAATAGCAGTACTTATTAATTTCATTGAATTTTAAAAATTATAAATATCATTATTCTCTCTTAGGGGAAGTATTATGTTGTAAATGTGTAGGCGCTTTAATCAGAGGTAACTTGTATTTTCTAAAAATCTTATAATACTATCAATATTATATAAACAGACGCTTTGAGGAATTGAAAGTGTGAATCTGGAGACTTATCATATCTTGCTTTGAACCAGAAAACCTTAATATTTATGTTTGATGAATATTTCTTTGTTACTTGTATTCATTCTATGTATATATCTTCCACAGGATATGCAGTCTCAATAAATTTCTGGTAGAATCTCTGGAAAGCTCTCCTGAAAGTATATAAAACAATAAATTTACAAAATCATTTTTATTTTGATAAACTTGTTGATAAGCCCTTTTACCCGACAGCTTCAGCTACTGGCCTGGTGGAATCTTGTCCTCTAAATACATGACAAGCAAACCTTTGCAGAGTTGGATGTTTTGTTATAAATCCTAAATAGCGATGATCTCGTGGATGAAATGCACAGAAAGATACATTTTTCAAAGAATAAAAATAATCAATACATGGTGCGTTCTCACGTCTCTGAAAATGTAATCAGAAATATTTCAATAAACAAGAATGAGGATATTTGAAATAATGTAATATAAGTATTATGAATGAAGCATAAATTATTACAGTTTTAACTCCGGGCTTCGACCTGTCTACCATTCGAAGTCCTTGATCTGAAACTTCTAATATACAAGCTTGCGATGGTGGCTCGTTTGTAGGATCTTTAACAATTTTTTTAACAGCTTGACATACAACGCTTGTTCCTTTGTGAGCTAAAGTTTCAACAGATCCTAAGTACCTGAAATTGATTTGTATTTTATCGTTTTCTTGTTGATGAAATCAAGAATTTAACTCACCCTAATAAATATCTCTCCCTTTTAACTTGGACATTTGCCGGGTCAAAATCATTGTAATCCATGTCTACCGCATAAGCCGATGGGAATATACCCTGGCGTCCAGTTCTCAAATTAACTCCTTGAAAAGAATATTCGAAAACATTATTTTGTTTAATATCATCACTTTATGTACAATCATTTATTTACCTTCACACCACAAATCTTCAGCTTCTTTTTGAACGTAGAGTGGATCACCAATTTCAACTTCAATCTCACCGCAATGTCTCGGAATGAATTTGTGGAGTCCTCGGTGAGTGGCTTCTAACATTTCCAGCTGACTGAATGATATTCCTCCGCTTGATCCAGTAAAGGGGAAAACAGATGTACTGCATGTTGATAGTGGAGACATTGAACCTAAATTATAAATAATTAATCGGGAAATATATAATTTTAACTTCTTCACTATAATTCCTTACCAACTCTTGCTATTTGATTGAGAGGTGTGGGAGACATGCTTTTTGGAGCTGTGTCAGTAGGAGAATGTGCAGTACTATGACCACTATCCACATCTCCAAGACTCTGTGGTCTTTCTGAATCAGGACTAGAATCTTCATCCAACAAATAACCACATTTGAGCACTAATAATGGTCTGCCTGTCACTGCAACAGCACCGGCTAGCTCTTCGGCCAAGGAAGCCGGTTGACTGTTGTTCGAATTTGGTATCGAAGGACACATATTTATTAAGTTTGCTGAAAAACAATGGATTTAATTAAAGTGAAGAAACACAAATATTAATAATAAACTTAACAAACATTCATTGAATTAAAATATTAATTTATTTTATTTAATCTTTAACGGGAAAAAATGCTTTTACAAAAGTCAAGTATTGAACTCTATAAAACAATAAATTTCAATATATAATTCAAATTACATTAGAGGTAGATATTACAATAAATTGTTTCCAATGTTGAGTTTATGATTATATTCACTGTTCAAATATAAACTTCCTTACCTTGAACGATGAAGAATATACTTTATTGTGTATGATATTTCTGATAAATGTAAGTAATCAGAAATATTAAACGCCAAATAAAATATGATTACTGCATTACTTTTTAAATAAAGAACGCTATAAGAAATGAAAATAAGGAAAGGATTTAACGCATGTTCGTTTGCCTTCTCGGTGGACTCACATTTTTTGGTTTTTGGGATCTCTGGCAATTTTCTTCTCCTCCGTTCACCGTTGCCTGTAGTCCATGGTGGAAGTGGTGCTGATGATCTCGGTGGAGGTCTTATAGGAATTGGTTCATCATCATCTTCATCTCCACTGCTCACTCTATTGTGATTTCCTAAAATAATGTTACTTGAGCCGCCTCCGTTTCCCACACTACAAGTACTCTCTCCTGAACTGTTCGATGGGGAATCTTCTTCCAGACCTACATTTGGCACTAGTCTATAAATGAATAATTGATTATAGATTAAATAAATATATTCAAATATGTTCGGAATGTTGAGTACGTTCGACATTAATTCAATAACATATCGGTGAAAAACTGTGTTTCTTTCCGTTAAGGAAGTTTTAATTTATAAATAGATGTTTTGGGTACACTGTATCATTTGTAAATTGAATTCGATGATGAATTATCATTCCAAGTCACTGATGTATTTTATATTAATGTTTGTGAATTATTGAAAGGTAAGTCTATAAATGTTATAGTACTTCATGAATATTTTTGCAATACATAATTGTATGGTGGATTTATCAATTTTGCTTTAATTATTTGAATGGATATCAATGTTTGTGGATATATTATTTTATATTTTAATATTGTACCGACAGTAGAGTGGGGCAAGCATGCGTCTCTCGCCTCGCCACCATTGATGAAAGACGGAAAATGTTTTACTTACGAATAATATGGGGCAGATGTGGTGACATGATGATTATTCCTGTCGAAGATATGCCTAAATTGTTCAAACTCGCTATCGGCCATGTCTGTTGTGAGTGCAGCCCTGCAGATGACACGCGCCCCCTAAGAGCAGCCCCTTCGCCCCTCTTATCGATTCTATAGACGTGAATACGCCTGCGTCACTACCACCCCCATTCACCCACTCAAAACAACCCCTCAAACTGTTGCCCTTGAATATTACGTCGCCGTACATTGAAACAAAGTAAATACTCACCAAACAATACTAGATTTTACACCCATTCTTCCAACTGTGACGCACTTTGAAAACATTTTATATAATAAATTAATTTAATGTAATACTTTGAAATAATAACGTGAAACACAAAGGAAGTGCAAGAACACGAAGAAATTTTACATTATATTCTACAATTTTTAATACCCTATATCCTTTAATCAATAGAAATAGTAAATTATCCATTAAGTCTACCCTATCCCCACTGGTCAGGTTTTACTCTAGACGGAAGCTATCTTATTTACTAACAAGAGACAAAATCATATTCCTGAACTAACAATTAATAATATATCCATCCCTTGGCAATCTGAAGTTAAGTATTTAGGTACCATCCTGGACTCGAAACTCAACTGGGACAAACATATTAAATACATTACTAACAAAACTAACATAGCCATCAATACCCTATATCCTTTAATCAATAGAAATGGTATATTATCCATTTAAAATAAGATTCTCATATGTAAGTCTACCATTATGCCCCTTATCTCATATGGATGTGCTGCTTGGGCTACCGTGGCTCAAACTCATATACAAAAGCTCCAAATCATCCAAAACAAGTGCCTTAAAATGATATTAAACTTGGGTCCTGGAACGTACCTTAGAGAGATTCATGAGATTATCAAAATGAAAACAGTAGACGAGTTTATCACTGATTTAAAAGCAATAAACACCATAACAAAATGGTTAATTTCTCCACTAACTTCTTGATACAAAATGTTAACAAAATTAAATATGTTTTAAATAAGCGAAACTTTAAAGTCATTAATGATTTTACTATATTCGTGTTTCACAATATTTTTGTTTTATTCATATAGTATTAAGTATATGTTTTTGTAATTCTAAGTTTATTTATTATGTATTATGTATATATATTTATGTATATATATATATATATATATATATATATATATATATATATATATATATATATATATATATATATATATATATATATATATATATATATATATATATATATATATATATATATATATATATTATAGTAGTTCTACAAGTGGGTTTTTGTATTTTTTCCCATAAATTATGTTATGCTAATTAATTATTTTAATTACCAATTGATTGTACTTTGTATTAAAATAAGTAAAAGACTAAGTCTATAAACTTAATATTGTAACATCATAATGTATCAAAACATTGTAATTATATTTAATAAAGAAATAGTATAATAATAAAAAAATCTACAATTTTACTTTAAAAAACCTTCACCCAATGCTTTCAATTTACCTAACAAATACAAAAAACATTTTGAGAATTGTTTGTTTGGCGTGAATTTGATTCGAGCGCCAAGTCAATCTAGATCTTATTGCCATGTGATATAAGAACTATTTTAGCTAAACGCTCATCGCCCACGTTCTGCCCTGAACATATGATTCATTGTTAAATTTCCACAATCGCTCTGATCGCATTTTAGTATTAGCGAAAGAACTTCAAATTACACAACAATCATTCACTGAAAATGTATAGTTTATTTCGTCCAGTCGAGACCTTATTCAATATACAGTGTGAAAAGTGGAGTCAAATTGAATTTATTCTGATTGCGACGCTTTGTTCGAATAATTCTCAATTCCTATCTTCAAAATATTGAATAAGCCTTCCACTCTATGATTTATACAAAATTCACAAAATACATATATTCATATAATTCGTGGAAAACTATTATATTAATATAAAACTATTGATCCGATCGTATGCAAAAGATACATCATCAATCAACCGTCTTATTTAAATAAATCTAGTAACCCTAGACTTGGGGAAAATAATTTTTAAATTTATATCAATAAAATGTTAGATTGACCAAAACAAGTTATTATATTATTTTTTTATATAATCATTTGTCTATATAGAGTATTTCTTTTTTGTGGCTTTGTTATTGTAACTAGAACAAACTACAACTACAACTGGATCATCATTTTTTTAAAATATATTATTTATTTATAATCATATACGCTTATGGTATTTACAAATTTATTATATGGAAAATGGGTTGTGATGAAAATGAAAAATAAATGGTATTAAGTATTATTAAAAAATGTTTCAATTTATTATCAGTGATGATGAAAAAATATGTTTGTGACTTAGCGATCAACAGTCTCAATAATTAAAAAAAATGATTGTCTTCAAAAATATCCAAATCAACCGTATGAAAATAATGTTCTATTCGCAAATAAAGGCGATTTTTTTTTTTAATATTTTGTTAAATTTGTGTATTGTGTATTTTACTTATTTAAAATACACAATACACATGCGACACTCACTACTGTGTACTTCAAAGAAACAACTGATTCCGAGATGGTGGTAAAAGGACTTTTAATATTTCTATTTCTTAATTAATAATAATCTTTTAAAAAGAAAAAAAATATTTTTGCGATTTCCTACCACCCCCTAAAATATTCTCAGTTAATTCAAGTTCACCCTGTATGTTGAATCGAATATAAAATGTTGTAAATAAAACTTGTATTGCGTAAAGGTAATAATCCGTATCTTCTTCAATTGCATAATTTAGTAAATTACACTACCTATTGATTATTGGCATTGTTGACTGTACTTTTGAATAATACAATGCACTATGTAAAACTTTCTCTAAGTCGTTTAATTCTATTGATCTGCCCTATATTTCCTAGTAGACTCAGTGTTCTACTTCATAGTTGATCCCAAATAAATTGATTTGTAATATTCACTGAATTGTGGTCACCACACTGTGGACAAACACTCTAGTCTCTTTCAATTACTTTACCGCAACCTCCGTCGGAAAATATCTCATCCCTTCTTCTACCACCCACAACCACCCCACATCTTACATATCTAAAATTCACCAATTGCACATATAATTTTTTTTTATAAAAAACGCGATCGGAAAATCCACAAGTTAGAAAATAAAAAAATAATTATATTTAAAAAAAAAACAGTGATGAATGTTCACCCTGAATTTGTAGGCCAATGGCTGTTTGTCCGAGTCAAACAAAATTCTCTAGAAGGATTTTCAGGATGCGACCTCAGAATGTTCTAGAAGCCCTTTCAATTCTGAACAATTAAAATTATAACTGATCACACTGCAATCATCAGAAGAGATCTCTTTGTATATGAAGAACAATGCGGGCGCCGAACTGAAAACTTCACAATGACTGCCTATGACACGTATCATTTTGTAAAATAATATTTATACAAATTTACATTTTTCTCCACTCGTTGGGTTTTATTAATAGAACGATGGAGGGTTGGTAAATAAAGCAACAGGTCAATGAGGCGGAACTGTTCTAGTCATTCATATTGTGACCTCAATATATTCACAATGTGGGGGGATATTTTAAGACTGTTTCACCATACATGCATTATTTGTTGGCTGAAGATGAATATGAGAAAATTATACGATATTCATAAAGGCATATTTCTGTACGCTTGAAGTTTAGATAAGCTCTTTTGTTCATTAATTCCAACCCTATTCTGGAAAGAAGCTGGACTGCCACTCTTCCTTAAACGATGATAATTGAAACAGTGACCATCTCATTTAGAGAACAGTCTGATAAAAGGATCTACCAGTGTTTCTAAAACTATGTTTTAATAGTTAATAATTAAATTCAAAATTGACCATAAATTCAATTAAAAACTAGTGAATAATCCAGTATTTATTAAGCATTTGTTACCATATTGCAGACTTTTTTATTTAAAAAAGCCATCACTATCAGATCATCATTTTAGTAAGATAATCACACAATATTATTAATGAAAATATCCGGTCGGTATATATATTTATAGTTTTAGAGTGATACTATTTCCGTAAAGTAAAAAGGCAATCGAAATAAATTCGTGAAAGGGCAATACTCATCTTGAAACCCGATATTGGTACTTAAAGACTGACACACTAAACTAAACAATTCGTATTCAACACTCCGAAAGGTTATTTTAAGGCATTTACGTATAATATATAAAAAGGCACTTAAGGAAACAAAGCCTTATTAAACATATACCGCTATAAAAATGAGTCCGTTATTCAACAGGTTTTCATTGTCATATTTCCCTCTTGTATTGCAATGTAAAGTGTCCAAATCCCTCGAGCTTTTATAGAAATCTGCCAATCAATAAAGTATGGACTGCTACATAAACAAACATATTATTATTATAATTAATTTTTGCATTTCAATCAATTTTCAATCAAAGTTTATTTTTTCTCTATTCTACCCGAACGATTAGATTTATGGTATAGGGGGCTGTTGATTCTGCCAATGGGAAAAGGAGCCTTTGAGGGTGGCTCCTCCCTGATTTGAGGGTGGTGAGGCTTTATAAAAGGCGGTCTTAACCAACATCTTCGCAGTTGCGATTCAGGAGTTCAGGTCATCAATTAAAACAGTGCTTCGGTTAATTTTTTTTATACATCAGTACATCCTTATATTATTCAAATTTTTATGACATCTCAAAATATCCATATTTAAAAAAAATCTTGTGTTATTATTTAATTTAGGCTTAACAATGAGCGGAAAGAGTCTTCTAGGACTTTGGCTGTACAGGAGTGGTGAAAAATGGGCTGTGAAACATGGAAGCCCAATCCATATACCTCATGATTCAGCTTCGAACAATCATCATCATCAGGGAGGGAGAAACCCAGTTCTTGGATCTGAAAAAACCTGCCTCATGTTTACCCTGAAAAATCAAGTTGGGGGTTTGGCAAGAGCGCTGAACGTCTTTCAGGATCTCGGCATCAATGTTCTTCATATCGAATCGAGGAAATCTGATACAGAACCATCACAGGTAAATTAATCTTTACAACTAAATCAAAAGCAATAATTTACATTACAAACTATCCCACTTTAATTATTGTATTTTTTATCAGTGCTGTATAATATTATTTCATGGTAAAAGAAACTGTAATCAGTGAACTTTATTACTATTTTAAGTACACTGCATTTAATACTTAATTGGGTATGCACGATGAAATAATACTGCACCGTGTTTTTTATTGACATTACAGCATCTTACTTAAAACGAGGCTTGGGTTTATTTTATATATGAAATAGGACGATTATTTTGTGTAAATTCTAGAGCTAATAAATTTATATTTTAAACAGGCTGATTTCCTCGTTGAAGTTGAATGTGACTCTAAAAGGATGGAACAATTGACGACTATGCTTCGAAGAGAAGTTACCGCGATTCGTCGTATTCCAAATGAACAAAATCAAGATGAAGATTTTCCACCACCGACACCACTTTCAGCAACAGCCAGCTTCGGTAAATAAAATATTTTTATATAATATTCAGAAAATATAGCTTATTATATACAAGTGTATTTGGGCAGATTTTGATGAAATGCCGTGGTTTCCGCGCAAAATTTCCGATTTGGACAAAGCTCAAAATGTCCTCATGTATGGAAGCGAACTCGACGCAGATCATCCTGGATTCAAAGATCCGATTTATCGCAAAAGAAGAGAACAATTCGCCGCAATCGCCAACAACTATAAATAGTCAGTTTAAGTATCATAAATCTTAACCGCACCATTTCATAATATTAACACTAACTTAATTTATAGCGGAAACCCGATTCCCAAAGTCCAATATACTGAAGAGGAGATCAAAACTTGGTGAGTAAAATATATTATTTCTTTGTGAAATTGTGATCTTTGTCCGAGATGTCAATTGGCCTCGTTTGGTATAAAACACGCCACCGTCGGAAATAAACTCGGCACTTTTCCTACTTTAAACGAGACAATACTTTCTACACTCGTTAAAAATGTTATTTTAGATCTCAAAATAGATACACTATAAGAACATTATCCATATAACAACTCATCATGAAAGTAAATAATTAAAATCAGACATTCATTTTACAGAATATTCAATGACAATGTTTTTTTTTTAATACACTTATGAGATTAAATAGACTTTTTTAGACGGAACAACGTGTTAATTCATTGTATTAACCGACTTAATAACCATCTCAGTATTTACCGCATAATTCGTATTTTAGTTAACTTAGATACTATCGAGGAAATCAGAGTAAACCTGGACCAAGACGATCGATAGGGATTTTATTAATATTATTCTCGATCTCCCAGTCGTAATAACAGATCAAATATTTTTTTGAACCCACGATCACAGTATTTGTAAATACCCGTCATCAATGAGTGAACCAAGAATTCACTAGGGAATTATTATTTTTAACAATTATAATATTTTAGGGGGATTGTGTTCCGTGAGTTGCGCAAATTGTATGCAGTTCACGCATGTCCGGAATATTTGGAAAACTGGCCTCAATTGGTGAAATATTGCGGATACAGAGAAGATAATCTCCCTCAGGTGATATTTGTTAAAAAAAATTATAAGCGTTTTTAATAAATAATCAATAACGCATTGTTTGCGCGTTTGTAAAGCATTTTTTTGCGATTTTCGGATAATGTATTTTTTAATATTACTTTTCTATCAGCTTGAGGATGTGAGTGCTTTTCTAAAACGCAAAACTGGATTTCAACTTCGTCCTGTTGCTGGATATTTGTCTCCGCGAGATTTTCTTTCTGGATTGGCTTTTCGTGTGTTTCATTGCACGCAGTATATCAGACATTCTTCGGATCCATTTTATACTCCAGAACCGTAAGTGTTGACTATAAATAATATACCTTCTTTTATTATATTAAACTCATTGTATTTTGATTGAATCAAATCAAATAATAAATATCATCTATTATACTACTTTGTATGGACGCTTCAATGTATAACAAACTGAGCTGATGCTCTGCAAACTCAATTTGTCTCCGTCTTGATTTCAATTTAGAAATGCACACAACCATCAAGGAGCAAAAACATTCAATCATAAAATGTAAATTAATTACCCATTATATCAATAACACTAATCAATACATCATACCAAACTCTATTATTTTGGAAAAAAATTGTCATTTTGAAATTATAATCATCATAAATTATTAAAAAAACCATAGCTTTATTAATTTAAACAAATCAAAAATTATTATTTCTACAATGATTAATTATTTTATGTCCCGACTGTTTATGTATACAATTGCACTCTAACCGCTTTTGTTATTGGTGATATAATAGTGATTGCTGCCATGAACTACTCGGTCATATGCCGCTATTGGCAAACCCCAGTTTTGCACAGTTTTCTCAAGAGCTCGGACTAGCATCGTTGGGTGCTTCAGATCAAGATATTGACAAGTTGGCTACTGTGAGTCAATTAGTAATTCATCTAATATTATTATAACTTACGATCCATAATACATAACATTTTTCAGTTGTACTTCTTTACTGTGGAGTTTGGACTTTGTCGTCAAACTGACGGTACTTATAGAGTCTACGGGGCTGGACTTTTGTCTTCTGTAGCTGAGCTTCGTCACGCATTGGAAGCAAAGGAAAAGATCAAACGGTTCGACCCAGCAACAACTTGTTTACAACGTTGCATAATAACTTCTTATCAAGAAGCCTATTTCTATACTGAATCTTTCGAAGAAGCCAAAGATAAAATGCGGTAGGATATATTAAATGTTTTAGCTTTGAGCAAAAGTATTTATAAATTAATGATTTCACAGTGAATTTGCTGATTGCATTGAAAAACCTTTTGGGGTCCGTTACAATCCATACACTCAAAGTGTGGAAGTGTTGAGCAATGCAAGAAAAATTACCGCAGTTGCCAGCGAACTCAAAGGAGATCTTTGCATCATGTTGTCCGCTATGAAAAAAGTCTCCGCCCAAGATGCTACCTTGGACATAGATAGCATTGCCAACATGCTTACGAGTGGATTGCAGGTAATATTAACATTCAATTCACCAATTTATTAATAAAATTCCAATAATCTATTCACTTCAATAGGTCAACGACAAAAGTCCGATATCTACATCGGGTGAAAACTCTCCAAACAATGAAACCCAAAATAATAATTAGATACATGTTGCTGATCGTAGTTTAAAAATAGGAAAACATTCATTATATATTTAAAAACTCAATATATCTCATGTTACATGTTTGAATATGTGTTTAAAAATAATATGTAATAAATACATAATGTTGAAAAAATATATATTTTGAAAAGTAGTTGAAAATGAAATGTTTAAATATTAAAGTTATGTAATTGTTCAGAATATGTAATAATATATGTCTATATACAATAACTGTTTTATTTCATTTTTTGTAACGACTTTCAGTCTCAATTCTTCTAGAACAAGTATGATTTATACTGTTTTTTTTTAAATAAAACATATAGTAAATGCTATAATTATTTATTAATAATAGGCATTAATACAAAAATTACTTTAATAATAGAAATGGAAAGTTAGCATATATATAAATTTGAAAATATGATTATGCTAGAAACAATAAGATGGTTTGGAATTTTAACCAATATGTATAATTGGGACACTTCAGTTTAACTGAGTACTTTATGCATTCAATTGATAATCAAAAGAATTTAGATATTTCAGATCTAAATAAAAAAATTGCATTTTATCCCTTGGAAAATTAATATGACACATGTGTTATATATTTAATATTAATAATTAAGAAATTATGTATGTGCAATAGTATATAGCTTCGAGATTTTTATCCCCCACAGCCGCATCCTGGATTTGGAGGTGCACCTGGAGAACCTGATGGTCCAAAGCCTTTGAATTTGTTTTGAGGGCGAGGCGGTCTAAAGGAAATAAATAATTATATAAATGAAAAAGTAACAAGATAACCAAGTTGAGAAAACAAAAGCTTGCTCTCAATTATAAATACAAGTGTATACTCGACACAAAAACAAGATTATATTGTGTACTCACCCGCTTCCTGGTGGGCGATAATCAGTGGAATAACGACTATCCTTTTTATTTGTCGAAGGACTGAATAGAGTCATGAATCTAAAATCAACCGAAAATTATAATATTTTTACAGATAATATTGATTTAGAAAATTATCGATACTTACAGTAAATAGATAAAATTCAATATTCCCCAAAATAGTCTTGTCAGCGTGTGGATGGTGAGTGGTGGCTTATCCGAAATAGTGCCATCTTAAAACAAGAAAATTAATATTTAGTAAATCAATAATTAATTGAATGAATCCTATGTTAAAATAACGCCGAAATTAAAACGCAATTAAACTCTGTAAAGCAAGTACAATAAGAAATGAGGATATATATAAAAAAAAAAGATGTCCTGATTAGTTTACAACTGTCATATGACCAAAAACTGAATCCATGGATGGAATCCTTGAATGTCGTCTGACTACTTGTGTAAAGTTCATAATGTCACCGTTGATAGTTTGTATTGTGACAGTAATAAGAGAAGTCAATCTAAAATAGATATACAATTTGATGAGACAAGCAGAGAGCTATAAGAAACTGACATATTCCCAAACGGATTAATATATTGAACTTGCCGCATGTGATACATCTAAATCAGGAAAAAGTCTGGAACATTCTCTTATGCCGTTCACCACCAAATAACAGCATTAAAGAAGGATTCATTGTCATCCACTTCTTCCATTCGTAATATCTGTATTGAAGTGTATCCCGCAAATGTGATATTTACCACCGATCCCAAGAATGGAACAATAACCCACTAATCCCTAAATAAAACTTCAATTCCCAGTTATTGCGTTTTATATTGTATTTAATATAATCTAGTAAAACACTCACTGTTGTCTAGACTTCTTCTTTGTCATTGATAAAAAATAGATGCTATGATGATAACAGTAAACATGAGAAGAAATAACAAATATGAAATCAGTAGTAATTGTATGGTTTTTTATTTCCCTTGACTCTTTCTGTATGTTGTAAGCCATTTGTAATATAAAAATGAACAATATTAACATGAAATAGGACAGACCTGGTTGTACGTAGACCATTGTGGACGACTTGAAAGTTATTGCATCAACTATAAAGGCGGACACACGTCAGAATGTCAAAATGGCGGTGTTGCCAGCGCAAAACAAAGTTAACTTTTTTTTAAATATTATACATAACTACGTATTAATTTGAAAGGATAAGAATATCAACACCTGTTACCTGATATTTTTTAAATTAGAAAAACGTTTCTGATTCTAATATTTTTTATTGCACCATTAATGTGTAAACATTTTGGCGCGCCATGGCTTAAACAATCTGAAAGCGAGGTCTCGTAAATAGTGTTACCGTTTTATCTGGTCCAACGATTTTCAAGCATTATAGTTTAATAATTCAAAAAAATACTGTTATCATTCAAATATTTAAAAAAAACTTCGTTTAATGACATGTTGTATGGGCAAAATACAAACAATGAATAATATTAAACGTCCACATCGTAAAAGTCGTAATAAAATGTCCGCCAACACTACGCCCTTCGCTACGCCACTAATCATATCTATTATTAATATTAGCATTTATACTTTTCAATTATTTCTATTTATGTATGTACATTTATCTATATCTTAGTATAATTCAACCAAATGCGTAGACATTAATTTTCCTTTAAAAGTTCATATTCCGACAGTGTATCTGTCTCATTTAAAACGTGCTCTTCCGATATATCAGCAGGCCATACAACTGGATGTATAAATATCAAGATGGCGGACCAAGCATAATATGAACCAAGGTGATTAACAGTGTTTAAACAACCGTAATGAAGATCAATGTACACCTCTATGAAGAAATCATACGAAGTGACATTTAGCGCGATTAAACAATTAGTGTTGCCTCACTGAGACTCATATTGATATTTATACATCCAGTTATATGGCCTCCTAATATATCGGTAGTTTCGGCTTGTCAATGAGTATCAAGATTTATAATTTTATGATGTTATTCACAATCGTCAGTCATCTAGCTATTATATGGTAATAATAGGTATATTCTAAAATCACGTGCACCATGTATATAAACTGAACGATAGCTACAGATGAACATTATTATTTCGTGTCGAACAACAAATAAATATCAAATTGTGTTACTTTGAATTAATTCGTCGTGCACGTGTATTGAAATAATGGACGTCTTGCGGAAGCTGCTGAAGGGATTGGAAAATCTCTACATGTAATTTATGCTAAATATCTATAAAGTGCGACGAATTGTTTTATACAATTAATCGGATACTGGACCAAGTGTTCAATAATCTATAGTTCAAGGGACTTGTATGCAAATATTAGATTTAACGTCGTTTTTACACGCTTTGACGATAGTTTTTAAGATTCATCGCAAGATTTGATTACCAATTCCTAATTTGTTTTACATTAAAATATATTGAAAATATAGCCAGGTAGTTACTCATTGAATTTTTATATAATTTTAAGCAGTTTTTGTTTTGAAAAATATATTTTACAGCCCTTTTTGCAAACGCGATGCAAGTGTATTTTGATTCTAAAGTCTAACTATACAACGGTTTGTAAAAGCTCTTGCTTATTGAATATGCAAAGATAATTAAAACAACACATTATCTATTAATAAAATAAAAAAAAATCTTATATTAATATAAAAAAATATTTTCTTATTAAAAAAAAGGTTTTCAATTACTTTAAATTTTTATTACACATATTGCTTTAATATTCGGTAAAATGTATTATTCTATTTGAATTATCGAATATTCACAGAACAATCTTATAACATAATAATATTAATAAAATAAAATTTGCATTAAACTTTATAGTTTATCGCATGAATATAATAATTGATAAGTATGATAACTGTGGATGTATATCATATAATGTTTTATGTAAATATCAGAGAGTTAAAATAAAATAATACAATCAAAATAATAAAGAGCTCGAATACGTCAAAGAACTTCAGTACATCCATTTGGACTAGGATTGCTTATACATAACTTTATATTTGTGGTGATATGAATTCATATATTAATATAAAAAAAATAATAATGGCTGTAAAATCTTTTTAGCGCATTTAACAATGAATATTTTTAATTATTAGTTTATCATACTAATAACATTTAAACTAAATATTCGTTGCACTGACAATACACGGCAATAGATAATTATATAATTGTTGATTTGATTACATATTGTTACGGACAATGTCTACACATTAAAATGACACAATAATTGATTTTCGTGTTTGTGTGAAAAATGTTCTTTTTAAATATTTACACATGCATAAACCAACAACCTCCATTCGACTTGCATTACACATTAATGATAGTTTTCAAATGGACATAATATTATTGTTAAAGTCCTACCGGTATTAAATAATTGTAGCTATCAATTTGCCGTACCTGTATATTTTAAAATCTAAAATACACAGCAATTATTTAAACGTCCGTTTAATTAATTCACATACTCATTATGCATTGTGGGATTTGAAAAGGACGTGTATTTTGAATGAAGCAAAAAAAAAAAAACACTAGTTGTTTTCAATGTTTTATGATGTTCAGTCTATATTTGCTGTAGTGAGACGCTCCGTTTACGAATGTAAATATTTAACCGTATCTAGAATAAATTACTCATCAAAACAAGGTGCTACTAACTTGATGTGTAAAATAGTGTAAATAACGAGTGTTTAATTCAATTAAATTTAATTGATTTTAAGGTAATGGTAACCATATTACAAAAAAAATATCGCCACCTCTGATAAAGGCTTCAAATTTGCTGGTTTTTTATTATATTTTTTTTCGTATTCTGCTGTTTGTCTTATTGCTCCGTGTCTAACGGGTGTAAACAATCTAATAATATAAATAAAATTAAAATAACATCATATACCAGTATTAGGCCATTTTAAATTTCTCTCATGAATATAAAAAAAAGGATGATAATTAATGTGTAAATATTAGAGAATTAAAATAAAACAATACAATTAAGCGGAAATTTAATAAAAAATATAATTCGCGCGGTCTCCAATGTTTAAAGACACTTTACTGCACCCACTTAGCCGAGCTCTGCTTATGATATAATTCTTTCAAAAGAATATAATACAATTTAAATCGATATTTTCAGAAAGAATCCCATTATTATAGAATTTATGTAATTATTACAAAATCACTACTAAATTGTTTACATTATTAATATCAAACATTTTTTTTATGAAAGATATATATAATTAAAAAATTTCATTTTGGCATCTTTTTAATAATTAGAAATGTCTAATAGTTTTTACTGTACTGGCTTAATACTAAATTTTAAATATTTGCATTTCTTCAAAAAAAAAAAAAACATGGCATTTGCAAATAGATCTTTTAAAATCAATATTTTTCTCAGTGTAAACTCCTGATTTGTTTCAACAAACATGGCATATTATTATTTTTAATTTTGATGATAAATTGCACCGTAGCTTGCAATCCGGAAAGAAGCTGTTTCTTATCATATTGAAGGCGGGTTGCGTGAGACAGTTTTGCAATTTGTATGTTAACTTTGGTAAATACTGAGATCTACAAATCTTAGAAAAAGATAAGTCTCAATAATGACTGACGTCATATTATATTATGTCGTAAGCACAATGACTAGACTGGATTCATACTTCGATGACGCTTGTTGTTCTGAAATCATAATCGGGGAATTAAAATAACTGTACACATTGTCAATATTTGAATCGTTGTTGATAAAGACATCAAAGCTCATATTGGTACGAAAAGTTTATAAAATATGTTTATTTTGAAAGAGAAACACGTACAAGGACTTTAAAATGAACGTTTGGAATATAATATATATCGGAGGTCGTTGTGTTTCCTGCTTCCTAAAAATAATACAAAACACTTATTTGGAATTCTCGCCACAGATCCAAAATAGAAATTAATCGATTCAACTCTCACACTTGATTTGGACAATTCGAGAATATCAATTAAGATTACTTAATCAATCTGAAAACAACCAACGCATTTTCATACATGGCTTCGTCTTTAAGACCAATGAACTTAAATCTGTAGAATTTTCTTCATTTGTTGGAACGTGTCCAGGCCACTACTACATATACGGGCTGTGGCTACCTGCAATAATGTAGTCCCTAAATTATATATATTGTTTATATACTGACAAATTATTTGTCGTTGAATATATCAAGCAACTTTTAATGACCAAATTAATTTAAAGACGGTGTAATGTTATTAGAAAGATCGACAAGTGACAGATAAACAGTACGAGCGGCAAAAACAGCGCAACATAACAAACATTTGGTGACTAAATTCATCTTTATTTCCTTTGTTTTTTTACAGTAGTATTTGCACTTTTATACAGGATGGACTTGAAATAACGGAGAATATTTTAGGGGGTAGAAAAAAACATTTTTTCATTAATTAAAAATTTATTAATAGTGCTTTCGGAATCGAGTTTGGGCCACCATCTTGGAATCAACTGTTTCTCTGATGTACCCAGTAGTGACTGTTACGTTTATATTGTGTCTGTTATACGAGATTAAAAAAAAATAATAATATTAATTAATAAAAAATATTTGTCATTGAATATATCAAGCAACTTTTAATGACTATATTAATTAAAATACGGTGTTATGTTATTAGAAAGATCGACAAATGACACATAAACAGTACGAGCGGTAAAATCAGCGCCACATAACAAACATTTGGTGACTAAATTCATCTTTATCTCCTTTGTTTTTTGATATTTGTATGTTATAATATGTAAAATATAAGCTCATTGTTTAGTTCGGAGTCTCGAAAAAAAAAATTAATAAAATTTATTTTTTCTAAATGTAGAATAATTCGTATGAACCAAGCTTATTTGTATTAGATATGAATCATTTTAGCTATAACTAATTTTAATACATAATATGAAAATAATTGTGTTTTAATTGAAGCCTTCATTGTAGGGTCTGTATGTATACATGTGTGTGCGCAAAAGCGCATCGGCGGCCTTAAACTTTGATAGAGGCTAATGTAATACATATATGACTGGGTCAGTGTGACTACGATTGGTGATTTAGTCACACAAAAGAGGCCTTGCTGACTCTTCTTCCTTATGTTGACGGCCATTGAACTCACAATTTTAACACAACTGCTCAAATATCGTTACGAATAAATTTGATTACAGCCTAATCGAATATCTTCTGTAACTATTCCAGAATACATCATCAAAAGCGCTCTTCAAATTTCTTCAATCATATTATCAAATTCACAATGACTATGTATACCCTTTATGCAAAATTAAATAACAATATTCATTTTTATTGTTTATTTTTGATGAAAATATAAATTATTCCGCCATTGTATTTTGATAACACAGTTTAATCTCTATCGTATTACAATGGCTCTCGAAATCCCATTCTTTATTACTTAAACAAACCAAGTATTTACGTGTTTTTTAAAAATTTATATACGCCCCTAGAGGCCTTTTACAAATTTGTTTTTTTTAGACACAACAACGTGTTATTAATTGATCTTAAGTATTACTAGTTAAACAGGTCACCGACTTAATAAACCAGGATATCAGTGTAAACCTGGATCAAGACTCAAGATCAAGATCAAAGATCAATATCGGGATTTTATTAATATTATTTCCATCTCACAGTCGTAATAACCGATATAATCATTTTTTTTTAGTTAGTTGATTGGGATTTGAAGCCATTATTTGTACCCACGCGCCTTATCCCTCGAGTAATATTAAAAAATATTTTATATCCTTACGATTTTATAAGAAAACTATACTTTATTTCATGACCTGTGAGATTACACACTTAATAATCACTAATTACAAACGTTTGCGGTAAGTTTAAGTGACATTTTCTCTACACAGTCGTGAAATGTATTATTGCGTATTTTCATGCATATCAAGCTTTGAATCGTATAAAACCGTCGTTTGTATTAATATATTAATTTTGTTCATTCCCCGCGAAATAAATATTCGGGGGGATATTGATCCTGTATTTTTTGGGAATATTAAAAAAATATTAGTTAAGAAATTTACATAGGAACGATCACGAGTTTTCGCCTTATAAAAGCGCCGCCGTCATTCTTCATGCATCAGTCTCGTTGTGGCAATCGCGGTGTTCGAACAACTCATAAAAATACCCTGAAAACGTATTTCAAATTTATTAATATCGTTAATCAATTAAAAACGATCTCGTCTTGGATCCCGATATTTGAATTCCAGTTTAAGTGCCACATTTGAGGCCTGAAGGTGAGTGAATATTGAATAAGCGCGTTTCATCTGGCGTTCTGTCATTGCTGAAAACATTGCATTTAATAAACCGCAAAACTATTATTTTAATATTATTCATAATGTGAGATTCTTCCTGTAATACAATTATTAAAAAAAATATCTCGATTAAAAGAACACGTCGACTTGCACTACGCGTGCAATTAAGCAAATAATTTGTGGATATTTACATTGTTTTTTCAGCAAGTAACGAGTAAACAGCTGAAAATGAAGATGTCAACCGGTATTTGACAGTTGTGCGAATATTATATAAAAAAAAATATTCCACACAAAAACCTATTGACCAATACATCTAAGAAAGTTTTTCCCGCATTGCAAAATTTTTAGAAAAAAAATATACTTTCACCCCAATGCATAAATAAAAAGCCAATTTGGATATGACAATTTATTTTATATAATTATATGGATATTATATCGCGACAATAACAGCTGTTTATATGACGTGCAAAATAATTATCTCTCGAAATAATAGAGCTCATTAAATAAGCATATATTTCTTTTAACTCACTCAAGATAATGTGTGAAAAAAATCAACACAGCTCTATGATTTTTTTGTCCGACACAACTAGCGAAATAATGTTTGAAATTTTAATAGTGCAAAGACAAACTGCTGAACAAATATTTCAGCGCCTGAGTCACTCGCCGTAATTTATGTGCCATCTTCGAACGCCCCTGAAAAATTTTCGTCAAAAAAATAATATTTATATAAATATATGAAAAACCATGAATCAATATGGTAGTTATTCGCACCCCTATTGATATTATAAAAGCACGGTGGCTTTTCAGAGTCGCGCTTATTTTGCATTAAATCCGCGCCCAATAGACACAGACACTCCTCACTTGGCTTAATTGTACTGTATTAGTCGGTTAATTTAATGACCATTATATTATGTTTGTAAATAGCCGCTGTGTGAAAATACATATATAATAATAATAGCAATGTCGACCATGGCATTGACAAATGGCAGTACTGACTGAATGTGGCCGTTATCGGCGAATCGAATCGGCTTTGAAAAGCGGCAAAGTTAATATTTGCATGTTCAAGACATCAAATGCACAATGCTAAAGACATCTGCTATACTTACATTTTATTATTTTTAATAAGCAAACAATGATATAACACTAAAAAGGCTGTTTGTTTGATGCGAATGCTGTAAATATCCCATTGATTCCATATAAGTCAGCGACACTCGTCAAGTTTCTATTGTTGTATTTTATTTTCAATGCAGTCAAATAATCCTCGCTTAATTAATTGTATGTGAATTCTGAATATTATTAATCATTTACTGTCATATTGTTAGAACATGTAGATTTAATAATATGTCTTCTTTTCGAGATTGCAATTAAACATTAAGTAATAGAAACTCTGCTTGCGAATTGTTTGTAAAATAACAATCATATCCTGAAAATGTCATTGAAAAGAGTGATCCAGTTTCCGGCTGTCTATGATTTCCGTTTTCTATAAAAGCAATGGTAACCTCGTAAGCAAATATGTATTTAATTTAAAGCGTATTAAGAGTCATAAGCTAATATAACTAAAGAATACATTGTTCTGGTGATTGTTTTATAAACATCATTTTCTTTCAAAAATATTTTTACACTGATTCAAAGAAATTCTTTAACAAATTCTTATAAACAATAACAATCAAGAGGGAACAATACTCTATTTAAAAAACAATTTAAATGACAATAATGTCATCTATTTATGGCAAACGATTGTCCATTATCATTCCATTCTAATCACACTGACATTCCGATTAAATATTGCGTTGATTTTGCGATCATTCTTTTGCGTATTATGTATCATCGATAAGGCTTTATAAAGGTGTGTTTTTTCTGTTTATAAAGTTGAAGGTATCGTGTGAAGAAGTTGCCAGGTTCTGGAGAAAAATATATACTGATGCATCCATCGTAAGACTACACAGTACGTATTTTAATAATCAATAAATATTATACTTTATAATATTTTCAATAATCTGATACATCAAACACAATATTACTTTATCGCCACATCATAATCCAAAATTTACCACTCGGCAATTCAACTCAAACGGCTATGATTTGTGTTGTTTTTTGGTGTGTTTTGGGCTTTTGATGAGTAACTTTATATTATTTTTAGTATTGCATGAATAAAATATATATATATATATATACGAAGCTCACGGTCTCCTAAAGGCCATTATTATTCAAAATACAAATTTGACGAGCCATGTCCATTTAAAATTTAAATCTTGACCACGACATGAATGAAATGTTATAATTTGGCGCGAAATACATACACACATACACAGTCCATTCATAAAGTGTAATTTACGCTACGGTAATTGGTCATAAAGTAAATTATTTCTAGTTTTCATGACATTCAGAAAAGCTACCGAATCGCATAAAAATATGCATTCATATCTAAAATCTGCAAATGAGCAATTGTTGTCGGTATTTTGTGAAAAATCAATTAAATTTTCAATACTATGGAATTTAATGTAATTCTTTTTAACATCTAATAGTGGCTATTTTTCTTGAATATAAATATATTTTCAAGTAAGCAATGATGGCTTAAAAATATTTATTGTAAAAACCCAAAAGCTTCACATTTTATAAGAAAGAAATTAAAATTACGCATCAACTACACAGAAAAACCTTCCATATCATTTAAATATGTTTTTTTCACATGAAAATCAACCGAACAATAATTAGTCAATTACACTATTTTTTTGGTATAATTTGTTTACATTATTTAAGTGCATATTATTTGACCTTACAAGTTTACCCTTGTCCTTTAGGACACCTCAATTATTTAATAAATATTAAAAACACATTAGACCTTGAAATTAATCAAAAATGTATAGGAAATAAATACTCACATTCATCGTGAAGAATACTACAGTTCTTTAGGAATAGTGAATAGTAAAATAATAAAATAAAAATGGTTATTTTAAAAATAGCTACTAATGACTTATGTTTTACTTAAAAAAATTATATCGTTGAATAATAAAAATCAAAATATGTCGTGCGGCAGAGAAATGGGCAGAGAAATAGTAAAGGTATATATTTTATGTATTTATTTATACAGTGATCGATTTGATTTTATTGTCTGTGTCTTATTTCTGAAGCTTTATAGTTACTTGAATCACTCCAAATTCAATAAATATGATTTAAAAACACGTGTATATGCGTGACGTTGTTTGTCGACTTTTGACATGATCCGTCAGCGGATAATTTGATTTCGAAGTGAACAGCATGCAATCATCATCAACCACACAATAAACTTTATTACAATACAATACAATACAATATGATCATCATGATATGATATCATGTTGACTATGATTGCTTATCGAAATCTCTATCGTGATTAACTTTTGCAGACGGTGCCGGAAGATCATCGCTTTTATCCAAACATGGAAAAAGTAGTCCGCTGAAAAGTAGTCATTTTTGAATGATATATAATAATGGGTTCATATAGAAGAAAAATAAGCCCCTTATAATTAGGGGCCTATTTTCCTATATAAAAATATAATAATAACATGTTTTTTATAATAATCAATGCATTCAGTCAATCAAGAGCTTTTTTAATCATAACGGACGGGGAACTTTTTGACCCATTGTAATCAATGTAAATTAAAAATTATATATTGAAATCATTTACATGGGAAAAAATGCTACGTTATGATAAGATTATTATATGATAGACAATAAAAATTATTAATTTCAAAATCGGAGGCGTTTTATGTCGGAGCAATTTTCACTTTCAGTTTGGGGTAATTTATCCCAACCATATCCCGTAATTTTTTTGGGGAATTATACAAACACGATTCAATTGGATTAAACTATTTAAAGCTTGTCTATACCAGTAGACATCAAGGAGCCTTCGGATTCAATGCAATCAAACAATACATAATACAAAGAAAAAAATATATAACAAACCACCATTAAAGAGCGATATGTAAAAAAAATTAACTCAGAGAAATATATTTCCTTTAAGTATATTTTTTTAATATATACTAATAAATATGAATAAACTAAAGGTACACATTATGACTAGTAGGGGGGTAGAAAAATTATGAATTAACTAAAAGCCTTGGCTCTGAAACCATATGAAATATTGTCTATATTGTGAAGAATTTTATTTGACAAGATCTTTTTTTTAATTATTTAATATCCACAGATCTGTCTAATACAAAACGTCTTAGGTTTATGATCCAACCTATATGTTAAAACTCTAAAATTAGTTTACTATTAGTCATCACTGAAATCGGTCGTATATTTTATTTTAAAAAAAAATGCTCTGTATTTGTTCAGTTTTACAAAACCGACATCGTCAAGTTTAATCAGCTGTGAAAAAGTGTAACGAAACAGATAATGTACATGAAAGATGCGAAAATAATATCGTGTATTGTGATATAATTTTCAATGTCAGTCAACTTTCAACAATATGAAAATCTTCCACGAGTGCACTTATGAATCGTAAAAAATGTGTTTCAATCATAATTATAAGACATCACACTTTATATCCAATTTAGCTCGTAGTTTAAACATTTCTATAATATTACAATACCTATTGTTTGGCCTTTAACTGCGGAACTTCAGTATAATCAACGTGCATTTTTAAAAAATCAATCAAGATGCTTTATTCGAGGTTTAAGTCTCATAATAAAACCGCAAGACAATGATTTTAAAATAAATTACTCTCCGATCATTTTGATATAAATTTGGATAGGAAATTTAATTATTCGACCCTGATTTAGACCTTCTGGTATGTCCATAATTCCACAATAAAGAGTGTCATCCAACTGTCAATTACAGCTGTGCAATAATATATGTGATTATCGCGTCTTATGCGTTGCACGTTTTATGAATCTATAATACGTTCACAGAGAGAACAACCTCGCTTCTCATACAAAACAAACAATCGGCAATATTTCACCACAAAAATAATCGCAATTTTGTATTTTGATAGAACGCATGAATAGTCAAACAAGACGTATTTTTTTCTTAAATATACATGAGAGCATTCAACGAGTGATAAATAGTAAAACTTCATGGTGATAATCAAATTTTTAATCGTAAATACATATTAAGTAGATAATAATTATTTATTAATGTCTCTCGTCATAAAGAGAGAGAAAAATAGGGGCAAGAACTATGACCTCGAAATCATTCGCCTCGTTTTTGTAGCATACGAATGCATATTTAGTCACTTGTATGATTTCCGTGGAAAATGATGGATTCCGTATTGTAATTGAGTGGGGTTCTTTTGCAGGAAATCAACAGATCCAACGGATGTAGGTAATTGATCGTGTCCTACGTTGAAGATGAACAGTCAACCTTTACATTGTGTCCGATCATTACATATAACGTAGATTATCATTTCAATGAAGTTAAATAATTAGTCATATGATTGGATTACATCCCGATGGAAATAAGTGATTTACTGGTGGTTTCAGAGGCTGTTATCTAAGATGACTGCGACCGAAGAGAAGAGTACAACTGTCACCATTTCGGGGGGCGGTTATAAGAATGACGCCTTCGAAGGGGACACCGGAGCAGATCCTGTAAAACCTCCGCCCTTACCCGAAGAGGATACCGTCTCCAATGGCAAGGTTAAACTGAGCAGGAATGAAAAATGGCGAATACTCAAAAACATCGCCGGTGTGAGTGCCGCCTTCATGGTCCAATTCACGGCCTTCCAAGGCACTGCAAATCTCCAATCCTCAATAAACGCCGCCGATGGTCTAGGAACTGTGTCCCTTAGTGCTATATACGGTGCTCTTGTGGTTTCCTGTATATTTGTCCCAACCCTCATGATCAAATGGTTTACCGTCAAGTGGACCCTGTGCATCTCTATGTTGTGCTATGTGCCATATATAGCGGCTCAATTCTATCCCAGATTCTATACTCTGGTACCAGCAGGAGTTGTCTTGGGTATCGGAGCAGCTCCCATGTGGGCTGCAAAAGCCACCTATTTGACACAAGTTGGAAGTGTGTATGCTAAACTCACAGATCAGGCTGTGGATGCTATAATTGTGAGGTTCTTTGGCTTCTTCTTCCTGGCTTGGCAGACAGCTGAACTATGGGGAAATCTTATCTCCAGTCTGGGTGAGTTTTATTTTTTTACATTAATCACAGAGTCATTGGCGCCCGGAAAATAATATTCCATGGCATATATTGTCTATTTTTTTTATTTATCAATCCAGGGAAAGAAGTCGACCTCCCTTTCCCTTGCCTGCTGACGCCCATATACCGACTTCTTCTATTACCTCTATACTCATAAAAGTCGAGGTCTAAATGCAATGGCTCCTGTAAGCTTTTTGTCTATTACCAGCTTCCTCCCGGCCTTTCTCCCTTAAGTTTTAATCTATATTAAGTGGATTAGGGCTTCTATTTTTGGGCATCATCGTTTCTGTGTCTTTACCCAAGACCAAAACCTCACACACATATAAATCTCATCTTCCCTCCCTGCAGATGCTGTCTAGACCTTGTGGTTTTAAAATGATTATTTATATTACAAACGAATCACGTGTGTTGTATACCGCAAGAAATAATCATTACGGAAAACATAATGTTCTCTGCTTAAAGATTGTTATCGGGCTGTGTTAATATTTTATACGGCAAATAAAACACACGTCACATTAATCCAATAAAAACTCAATGATAATAAAAAATATCCATTTGATGGCAATAATTCATCGATGTTGAATATATTGTGGTAATTTTTCAAACAGTTGATATGATATTTTAATTAATCTTCTGGTATTATAATGGGCGAAAGATGCGACAATGCGATATGGTCAGTCGGGAGCGGGGTCACCTGCGCTATTATATAGAGAATAAATTACGGTATTGTTCATCACTGCAGACAAACTCGGACTATAATAATCCTATCGTTTTATTATTAAAACAGTATTGTAATTTTATTGAATATTTTCAGTGCTATCCAGCGGGGCTCACGGAAGAGTCTCGTCTAATGGCTTAGCCAATGTGTCAGTGCATAAGGCTTTAGAGGTTTGCGGTGCTAACTTCTGTGTTGTGAGCAATCATGGAAATGATAATTTAGAAAGACCTCCCGATGCTGAAATCTACGAAATATCTGCCATATACCTGGCTTGTATATTATTGGCCGCGGCTATGATTGCATTCCTCGTCGATCCTCTTTCAAGGTAAATTATGAAACTATAAATGTATAATATCATATTCAATAATCGCTTCAAACTGAAAACAGATATGGAGAAAAGAGAAAGGGGAATGCGGCAAACGAATTGACGGGAATTCAACTCCTTTCAGCAACAGCCTACCAATTGAAGAAACCCAATCAACAACTCCTCATTCCTTTAACTCTCTGGATCGGCATGGAACAGGCCTTTATTGGTGCTGATTTTACTCAGGTGCATATCAGTTTTGAACCGTAACTAAACGTCTTCACGGACATCTAATATATTCATTCTTTGTACATTCTAGGCTTATGTGTCTTGTGTTCTCGGAATCCATTCCATTGGATATGTGATGATCTGCTTTGGAGTGGTGAATGCTATTTGTTCAGTAGTTTTTGGATCCCTCATGAAGTTCAGTGGAAGACTGCCGATTATTTTTGCCGGAATGATAATTCATTCTTCATTAATATTCGTTCTGCTTGTATGGAATCCGCGTCCTGAAAATCCCATTGTTTTCTTTGCTATATCTGGACTTTGGGGAGTAGGGGATGCAGTTTGGCAAACACAAGTCAACGGTAAGGTTTTTACAAATTTTATGACAATATATTGTTTTTACGAATAATCGATTCAAATAGTCCGGATTCATTTTGGCCAAACATCTCATTTATGAATAATCGAAGCACATTACATGTACACAATACCTCAAAAGCTCTGGAAATTCCCCACTGATTTGCGTCACATTTTTTTTTCAACCAATTGAATACACGTTTATTTCAGGACTTTATGGAACTTTATTCAGGAGAAATAAAGAAGCAGCCTTCTCAAATTATCGATTATGGGAATCGGCAGGTTTTGTGGTCGCTTATGCCTATTCTACAAAACTATGCGCCAGAATGAAGTTGTATGTGATGTTTACTGTTCTCGTCAGTGGATTTATTGGATACATCATAGTTGAAATTTTACATAAGAGAAAGGTTTGTATTAAAATGATTGTGTCTATGTAAGAAATCATAATTAATTATTATGATATATCTTAGGCTCGCCGAATGAAGGCGATTGCTGAAAAAGAAGTCCCACCACCGGCGATTCCTGAAGAAGATGACGAAAAGGACGACATAGACGAAGACATCGTAATCACCCATTTGTAAATTACGATTTAATCGAATCAACAAACCATAGTCGCCATGATCATCATTAAGACTCCGCTGATACTTACGAATTGCCTCCTGAAAGTGCCAGCAAAATTTATCAAATAACCAAGCATGCTTAGGTTTAGACTATATTTATAAAACATTCAATGATACTCGCCCCGGGGAAGTATATAATTATGATGCGTGTGATGAATCTGTTACCGAAGTATATTGAATGTGTTATGCTGTAAAGTAGTTTAATATATTTATTTATCTTGTTATATGTGTAAGTATTTAACTGTTAACTAAAATCTCCGCATACATAATATGTACAAATAATTAGGTGTAATTGGAAATATTTATGTGAACAGTATTTGATGTTTCGTTGTTGAAATGTGTATGGATTAATAATCAAATTGCCTAGTAGTTTTAGTTGAATATTGTGGCACTGACCAAATGTATTAGACGAGTAAATGTGTCACAACACAATCGCCATTATTCACAAACGATTCCATCCTTGTAATAAAATTTAAAAAAGTGAAAAAATGCCGATTGTATAAGTATGTGATATTGTATTGTATACAAATTAATCGACTCTCCATTAGGGGGGCAAATTATTGGTACTTACAGTCTTGTTCTGAAATTAATCAGGCCTCGATTGAAGAATCTTTCACTTCACAGTAATTAATATTTAACTGTGTAAAATATTCATTTTAGATAATAATAAATAAAGAGAAATTACTATGCTTATAATTGTCTTTTCATCGTATTTTTTTCGTTTTGTTCATTTTTTTGAACCAGAGAATCTTAGAATTTATTGAGTTGTTTAATACATTTAATACAAGGTGCAAAGAACCAGTTTCATTTTTAAATGTTTTTAAACCGCTATTACATTTAAAACCAAATTAATTAATTGATATATTTAATAAAATTACTGTTTATAATGATATTTACCAAAATGAAAAATGTCTTAATAATCGGTAATTATATCAAATTAATTAATTTGTTTATACTGTAAGATTCGTTTACATAAGTGTTACAATTGAAACTGGTTCTTTGTACTTCCATCCCCTATATTTGATATCATAAAAATAAAATGGGTACATATTTAAATAAAATTTAAACATATGTATATAAATAATATTATATCAACAATTTTATGTTAAAGTAATATATATTTACATTATCGATTATTTAAATAGCCTTGCGTTTCCAACACACAATTTACTCATTACATATTAAATACACTTCAGGATATTGTAGATTTTATCTATGACACAGTTTATCAATAAATCGATATTTTGAATACTGAATAAAGGTGTTAATATAAACTAGAAGTCACGAGTGGTGGTTGTCGTTCAAAATGGGGGTAAAAAAGGGATATGAATTACATAATAAAGCCTTACTACTGAACTACATTGAGTCTAATAATAAACAAAGCAAATTTAAACACAAATCAAACCCAAAACCGGGAATAACGTGGTCTTTTTGGAAAAGACACATCATGGAGTTTTACAAGACAACTGGACTCCATGGCTATAAATTCATAGCCATGGAAGAACTACCAAAATGGGAGAGGTTGTAATTTATTTTAATTTCAATAACATTTTATTCATAATTCTAATTGCAGATTTTTTTGGGCAATTGCTGTTTTTGCGTGTTTGATTATTTCACTTTGTCTTATATATGCAACTATTAAATACAATTCAGAAAATGCGACCATTGAGGTACTGAAATAAAATTAATCAAATTTATGTACAATCGTAAATATACAATTTTATTTTTAGTTAATCGAAAGTACTCATTTTCCGATTTGGAGATTCCCATATCCAGCGGTTACAATTTGCAATGTCAACAAAGCTTCAAAATCTAGGGCTTTGAAAACTTTGAAAGAATTGTAAATACACATTTTCTCATCATATTCAATTTTAAAGTCAGAATTTTTCATTTAAAAAATTTTATAGCAAAAAAAATATTAATATGAGTGATGAAGATATACTTTTCGGATTTCAAAGCATCGCAGTGTTATTTGGACGACAAAGTATCGATGCGAAAATCGGTGCTAAATTGAATATGTTTCAAAAGTTACTCGATTTAAACGAAATGAACATCACCACACTTATAGAGAAGGTAGGATACTAAATTAAATTGCTATTTTCTATGGTATTTTTTTTTTTATTATTCTAGGTCAGTCCTTCGTGCATTGATTTATTCACTAAATGTGCCTGGAAAGGAACACCGATAGGTTGTAATGAATTATTCAGGTCGACTATCACTACTGAAGGCTTTTGTTGCTCGTTCAATTATTTCGCATCTTTTAGAGATTCTCCATCAGCGTGAGTATTATTTTAATAAGATATTTATTAATTTTTGTTAATATATACTGCTTTGATAGAATTGATAAGGCTAGTGTTCCTTCTCCGAAGAAAATCGCCGGCTGTGGCGTTGAAATTGGATTATCGGCTCTTATAAAAATCGACTCTGCTGACTATTATTCTTCACTAACTGGAAGCTACGGAATAAGAGTAAATTGGTTAAAATATCATTAATAATATAATAATAAATTGAAATTTTTATATCAAGGTATACGTTCACCAATCCCACGACTTTCCCGATGAAAATGCTTCCACTAAATTGGTTGTGGAATCTTCTGAAACTTATATAGCGCTTTCTCCAGAAATGACTTATTCTACTAATGCAATGAGAAGATTCCCGCCAAAAGATAGGAATTGTATTTTTCCAGACGAAAGTTATAGCAGTTATTTTACCCAATATACCTACAATAATTGCCTCAGTGAATGTAGAAGCGATGAAATATTCATACTTTGTGGTTGTGTGCCTTTTTACCTGCCGAATAATGGTATGTTTAAATTATTTATAAAGCGGTTCTCTTTAACAGATTTCAGATTTCCTTTATAATATTGCTTTATTATTTGATCATTGTATTATTTTATTTAAACTCTCTAATATTTACACAAAACATTATATGATATACATCTACAGTTATCATACATCAATTATTATATTCATGGGACAAACTATGTTGAGTAATGTTTTGTTAATATCCGAAAATTCAAATAGAATAATATTTTTTACCGAATAATAAAGCAATATGTGTTTTGAGCATTTTAAAACCTGTTTTATCACCCTCTTGACCGAGGTTTGTTAATGACCCACTTCACTCCTGATGATGTGACAGTAATCATTCAAAATAAATTTATAAGCAACTTTTTGACTTCATCAAAGTTGATACTTAATAATATGTATATTTGCCAAAGTATGGGTAGTGAAAATATGTTTCAGGAATATTTTTTCCCAACTAATAAACATTAAGGGTCGTTTTTGACCCGAAATATAAATCGCAATACATTTTAAATAATCTTTCCCATTAAATATTTTAGGTACCAGAAAAATATGCGACTTTTTCGACGTCGCTTGCATATACAACAATAGAGGTCGGTCATTATTAAAATTCACCACCAAATAATTGACAAATAATAATACGATTTCCAGGTGCTTTAACAACATCATATCCGTCTATAAATGACAGTACTTGTGATTGTTTACCGGATTGCGAACATGTTTTATATCCCATAGAACTATCATCTGGAATTTTGCTAACTGATACTACGTACCATTCGAATAGATTATTGTAAGTATTGAATTTGTATAAATTTTTCTTGGTACATATCTCAAATTATTTTTATAGCACGAGAGTCGACCTGAACAACCATACTTTGGTTCACATTTACTATAATGATTTGTTGGGAACTCTTTTCAGAAAAGACGTTTATATGAGTTGGCATAATTTGCTCGGTAAGTCCTTTATTAATAATTTGAATGCCTTTTGGGAATAATGTTTTTTTTAGCCTCAATAGGTGGACTTTTGGGACTTTTCGTCGGTTTCAGTTTTGTTTCGGGCTTTGAAATGATATACTTCTTTACGGGAAGACTCTTCTTTGATCTGGTACAATTAAAGGATAAGAAAAATGATGAAATATCTAAAGGACACACGTGGATTTCGAAGAAGGACAAATTCGATTATGAAGTCAGCATCATCAGTAAAAACGACCCAATCAATTATAAAAAGACCAAACACGTGAACACTCTCACAAAATTGACAGAATAATAACACCATATTTATATGTTATTTATTTTAAACTAAAACTTACATTATTATAATCTAAGCTTTTAAACATAAATAAGATTCGACATTGGGAAAAATAATAAATACCCTACGCAATAATGTTGAGTGTTATTTATTTCAATTAAAGCATTTGCAGCACTCATAGCTAATAATAACAAAGTGTAACTTTAAATATATCATTGATGTAAAGCTATCGGGAGGAGTATTTTCATAATAGTTAAAATATCCTTTATTCGGCAAGCGGTCAAATCAACTTCTCAATTATTTTCATTGATATTAATTATGCATTTAATCTCGTATTTGAGTCATAAATGATCGACGCACTTGCCCTTCAGATGCTGTCCACTTTTCGGGAACAAATTGTTCAAATACACAGTTTCTTCCTTGTCAACAACTTGGCAAATTGACATCGAAAAACACTCCAGATTCCATAAGTATGGCAACAACTATAAACACTATATAAATCACAAATATAGTCGCACCGGTCACCTTCATCAGGTAAAACTTTCGCAAATAGAGGACCGTGTACAGTGAAATCACAGCCACAATTAGTGAGAGAATTATGTAGTCTATCCCACCGGATTCTATCTCTATGTATGTGTTATCTCCAGATGTTTTTAGGATTAGTGACTTTATAAACCATGGAATTCCCAGGGAGAATAGTATGGCAAGTGAATTTGCCCCTAAAGAATTCGATACACCCATGCCTCCTTCTCCTGAAAACAAATTTATTTAAAATAATAAACAACACTAAATAAAGCAGTAGCAATGAGCTAATTCATGAACAGGTGCCAATAATACTTTAAAATATGTCAAAAACATGAATTTAGTCACCAAACTTTTCGTATGAGCTCTGCTTTTACCACTCGTACTGTTTATATGTCACTTATCGATCTTTCTAATGACATTATACCGTCTTTCACTTAATATGCCTTATTAAAATTTGCTTATTATATTCAAGGACAAACAATATGTCACTATGTAAACAATTTACATGATCATTTAGCATGTTTTTGTAAGAACAATATTTTTTGCTGACTACAGTTTTTTCAGGCAGCAACAGCTCGCGTATATGTATAATATGCGCATGTAGTAAAGCCAGCCATCTTCCAATATATGAAAACAAGACGCATGACAATTTTATAGATATAAATCCATTGGACAGTGATCATTGTTGTAGTTGAATTAGAACCGCACTCATTACAAGGCTTGAGAATCGAAAATAAATATTTTTTAACTATAGATTCTGTACAAACCTTTCCTAGACATTATAAATATGGAGCATGCTTCAGGAAGACAACCTCCAAAAGCAAGGAATGTCATCCCCATAATTGTATCTGGTATCCCAAAAGTCGAACCTAAATCATCATATTAAAAATGTATTTTCTCAATACACTATTTGATTATATTTTACCAACCTATAGTCGTGATCATCCACGATACAAAATATGAAGTTGTCCCTATCCAAAGGATACACATTACAAAAGTTAGTGGATAAAGCATCCTGAAGGTCTTTGGAGAAGGTACAGTGCAAGTTAATATCAGTTTTAAAGGCCACGTATAAACAAACCATATTTTTCTCCCTATAGGCTTTTCTACCGGGAAACGCCACAAGCTTTTGCGTATTTTTTCAACTAAAAATTAATATTTTTTATTTATTATAATAATATAAAAATAAATCATCATCCCACCTTCTGGGGGTGCTGATGTTTCTAAGCTGCCTTTTTCTGTAATCGGCTTCAAATTAGAATTTCTATAACCGTTGTTCATCGACATCAGTACTGATATTCTGGCTGGGGTATATTTGGGTATATCCACTTCATAAGCCTCATTATCTTTGCCTTCTTCAGCTAAAATTCAATTAAATAAATCATTACTTTACCAAATTTTCATTTAATAATGAATCAGAATTACAACTGCCCACTACTGTCCTCAATCGGAGTGATTTTGTTATCTTTATGAATTCCAGTTATCGCATGCTCATGAAATTATTCAAAATAGAATAGCGATAATATGAAAACAAGGTGTATTTTTAGTTTTATCAATTGTCCATAGATTAATCACGAAAATGTCTTACTTTTCTCCACGTTGAATCCTCCAGTGCCCGTTTTCCTCTTGAAAAACCTCACGATGAACTTGATTATCCTCTTGTTATTGAACATGAAGGCGAAATATATAAAGTACAAGATAAGAAGCACCAATGCTTCATACCATTCGATACGACCATCCCAAGTTATAGCTACCAGGATGCTGATGTTCATTATGTAAATTATACAATCTCTAGTGACTGGCCATCTTTTAATAGCTATTGGCTATAAATTAAAAACAATCTTGTTACAAGTGGATTAGCAACATTATCTTATGAGACTAATCCGCTGACCAAATACGGATCTTCATATCTCAAAACAGTTCCGTTTTCAACACAACTCTAATTAACCCAATAAAAAATCAACGTATATTTAAATAAAAATATAACTTTTACTTCTATCAGATATAAAGATGTATATTAACTATAAATTTATTGTATTATATAATAACAATATGTAAATCCTTCTAAAAATATGACTTAAAATTGTCATACAACAAAGTGCATTTATATTTTTTTACTAAAAAGGAAGTATTTTTTAAAATATATTAAGTAATATAAATATTGAACTTTTAAATATAAACATATTCTGCCTGTAATTATAACCAAACTTCGATCAAGAGGGTAAAAAACAGGTTTTTGTAGAGCACTCCTCGGCTTATTTTTGAATTTTCGGATATTAACAAAAAAATCTAATACATTAATTAAATTAAATTAAAATTTCTTTATAGTTTTTCCCATGAATATAATAATTAATGTATGATAAATGTAGATGTATACCATATAATTTTTTGTGTAAATTACAGACGGTTGAAATAAAATAATACAATAATCAAATAATAAACCAATATCGTAATAATAAGTGCTTCATTACACTTACTTGTACTAGGTCTAGTTATAAAAATAATCTTTCTAAAAATAAATCTTGAAACTAAATTTTAAGAAAAATGGCGTAATTCTCTTGTTATTGATATTCAGTGAATCAAAACAGAAATTATTTATCCTCACATGAATGGCTGATAATCCTCCGATGGCAGTAACTCCTAAAGTATTAAACATGGCAGAGCCAATAATTGTACCAATTCCAAGGTCTGATTTAGTCACAAAAGTAGACATAATGTTGACGAATAGTTCAGGACATGAAGTAGCCGAAGCCATGAAAGTTGCGGCGGCTACGTCCTGAAAAAATAAATCTATAAATAGAACGGTTTATTGATTTGATTCAAAAAATCACTTTTGGCTTATTCAATCGATCATATTATCGTGACGTCACCCACGTTCTGAAATAGTGAAACAGACTTATCACTTCGGTGGTCATTGTGATCACGATAATAATGTATTTGCGTCATATAAAATTTAAAATTCACATTTTTCATCTTTCATAATCGAGAAACGATAACAAATCGATAATAAACCTAGATTATCTGGATAAAGTCACGAAAACAAAGTTGTGATTTGATTTCGAAAATCGAATGCGAAAGCAACGCTTGCCAATTTTAGAAAAGCCATCAAAACAACGCTCATATTATATAAACGCAATGCTTTTATAAAATTAAAAAAATCCATTACCTGCGATAGATTTAAATCAGCACAAATACACTCGACGGCAGGTAGAAAATAATCATTACAAACAACAGCCAAAAATGTAAAACTATAAATCCTCCCAAGAAGTGTAAAAGAATCGCACCATGTCTCAACTGCTCATCTGAAATTATATTTTTTTTTTTTAAATTATAATTAACAATGTTCAAACTGGAACATTGCATTACTCATTATCACGTTTTGACACATTCTTATCTCATTGTATTGTTATAAAATATTTTAAAAAAAAAACATAAATTGTAATTTGTATTGACAAATCTGCGGGTAATATAACACATAATCCAAACATTGACTAATTATTTATTAGTTTAATGACAATAATAAAGATAACGTGGTGAGATTTACCTAATCATATAGGAAACCCCTTTTTTTATATATTTGTATAAATTAAATTATATTACTAGTTTTTCGATTTATGTTTCAATTGGTCCGGTAGAAATTTAATAAAATAAATTTCTGATAATGGGTAAAAATTTTCATACAATTTATAATTATATAAAATATTATAATTAATCGTCAGCATTTTTTGCAGATAACTCCAAAATATTTAATTTTAGCTTTTAATGCCAGTTAATATTAAATGCAGGGATTGGTTATTCTGTTATTTGGCAAATATTATAATTTGTATCTATTTTTGTCTCTCCTATAGAATTTGGTAAAATGGACCTACGCAGTCTGCAGAGAAAGCCGACGATATATAGGAATTAATAATAAATTCTCTTTGAGTGTGTTTTATTATTTTTAATATCACGCATTATGTGATGAATCAATGATTATGATTAACTTTTAAAATATTTCAAGGTTTATTTATTCGCTCATACGTACATATATTGAAATAATACAATGCTTATCTTTAAAATGTTTTATCCATTTTACAATAGCTTATTTATGAATTCCCTTCGTAATTGTATACCTACACAATATATTTAATGTTGACATCGTATCTGATAACACGAACAATTAAGTGAATCCCGGGAAATACCATCATTTTAATTCACTATATAGTGAAAGGTGAGAATCTCAAATTGATTGATGAGTGAACGTTTAGAGATAAATAATTATATAAATAGTCGTCATTACCAGTAAACAGATCCTCGGGGAAGTCGGATGATGAGCTCTCCGTACAATTTTTCACAATCAACACATCTTCAATGATCTGAGTCCTGATGGGATGCCAAGGAGTCCAATGATAAGAAGATTCCTGTTCCTGAAGCATCACAGCCAACGCCACTGAACTCACTTTTCCTTTGTAATAACTCAAACCACTTACAATCTCTGTCGCGTTAGATTTATCTGCTAATCTTCCTGTCAATATATAAATAAAATGTAATCAATTAAATTTATAGACATATATATATTTATATATATAATAAAAAATGAAAAATTATTAATAATATTAATAGTGCTTTTGGTACTCAGTTGTAACTGTTGCGTGTATATTGTGTATGTTATAAGTACGTAATTCATATTATTAATTATTTTTTTAATATTAAGTAATAAAACAAATATATATATATATATATATATATATATATATATATATATATATATATATATATATATATATATATATATATATATATATATATATATATATATATATATATAAATTTAAAGACAATTTTTAATTTGTTTCTGATATATTTATATAACAACGTGTTAATTCATGGTTTTTCGGTGATCTTAACAATTACTAGTTACACGGGTCACTGACACAGATCACCTTACAATCCAGAAAAATAGAGTAAACCTGGATCAAGACGATCGATCATGATTTTATTAAGATAATTCCCGATATCCCTGTCATAATAATCGTTCAGATCAGTTTATTTTTTTTTATTTGAACCCGTGGCCATAGTTTTACGCTGATATCTAAATCTTCTCTGTCTTTCCTTACCACTTGAATAAGCAACAAATATTTTAAATGATCAATTATAACTCTTGTACCATAACTGAAAATATATTCTTTTTGAGATAAGCAGACGTAGAGGGCGGAAATGCAAATAATATGTATAATTAATTTGATTTTACGTATGACACCGGGTTAAGATCAGTTAACAATTGAAACCGGTTAATCCGCCCTCTACATCATGAAGTAACAAATCCTTCACCTAATATTGAGTTATTAACCCACATTATTTAAAAAATATATATTACCTTAATATAAGGAGCTACTTTGGTTAGTAATCCAACAGATGAATTATCTTTTGTAAAAACTTCATATTATTTCAATACACATTTAAAGGTATTCGACCTTAAAAGTGTACTAACCCGAGAACAATATCAACAGTTTTGTATGTTGCTATACTGATAAACACTGCAATTATCATCTTTGTTAATATGTTTTAATATTTATTATAAAAAAGACAATCCCAAAATACATAAACTTGATTGGATTCGTGACAGAGGCAGAGACTTGTTATCAGTTTTGATATCACCAACATATTTAAGATTAGAACCACTCGAGATCACACCATTCGATCATTCAATAAAAATCATTGGCCATCCTTAAACGAATGAGATCAAGAACTGAACATTAATGTTTTTCCACATTTGTTAATAGATTGCCGTTGTGAATTTGAACGATTAGAAAAGGTCATTAGTGTTTTATAATGTTGACCGATGGTTATATCAACCTTTATCCGGTATAATTAGTTGATAAAGATTATCAACGGAATATGATTTTTATAGATAAATATATAATCAATATCCGACCCAATAATCGCCCTTTTATATATAAATTTGGGTTGAAATTTAACAAGTGATTAATTTAGCGCATTTACAAATACCGTGTAAAATACAATATCAAGTAAAACAATATATTATTGATGCATTTTCCATCTGAAGTGTTCTCTCAAAGACACCCGTTTGACATATTGACTTATGGGTTTCATTCACACTGAAAAAAGTGCTGACAAATACCATATTTGATTTTCACAACTCACTGAAATCACAATCAAACAAACAGAACTGAACACATGTGTTGACTGCCAAACAAGAACAATAAAGAAATCAGCATTATTATCGGTGATTTCCAACGGCTCTGTAAAGCATAACAGTATTTTAATCCTGATAATAAATTACCAATCAATTCATTTCATAAAAACTACTGTTTATTACGGTTTTTAGAGACAACAACGTGTTAATTCATTGTCTGTAGGTGATCTTAACTATTACTAGTTACACATGACTCAATAATCTCTTAATTATTTACCATACAATACAGGAATTCACAGTAAACCTGGATAAAGACAATCGATCGGGATTTTATTAATTTTTCCCAGTCAAAATATCCGATTGATTTTGATTGATGATTGTGGTCTTGAGGATTTGAACCCATAACCACAGTATTTGTTCCATGCGCTTTAGCCTACACTATCTTTGATATTTATTATTTTTTATTGTTATAATTTATTTTGATAATTTTGTAGGTAACGAGGGAAAATTATAGATTTTCAGTTTATAATAATCATATTTTAAAAAAATTTTCTTCTTCAACTTCTGTATGAAATCATACAATATAGAAATTCATTAAGCTATTCACAAGATGAAAGAACGTCCCAATTGGAATTGTGTCACTTTTTCGGCCTTATATAGAATAAAAAATTATCTCATTTTTTAATTGGAACATTTTCTCGGTCAATAATCCCGCGTTTGAAGAAAAGGTTTTGTGTTTCGAGTTTGTGTATTTTTTAAGAGCAAATGTGTATTTTGTTCCGCGAAATCCAGCGAGAAAACTTTTTTTTGTTTGACGATTGTTTCGCACATCTTTTTGAAATTCGCCCGAGACAAATCATCACTGAATGAAGATTGTTTCCCATTCAAGTTTTCTCATTTTCAACATCGGTCGTCGACCAAAAGCAAAGCTCAATTTCATTCTTTATTGTTAAAAATAATATCACAATTATTTTATATATATTTATGAAATAACGATACATCTTACTCGTATCTTATCTAATAAATCTTACTTCAGATAAACATCTAACGTCAAACAATCACTACGAAATCTTAATGAGAAAGCCTAAAGTGTCAAATCACTTCAATAAAGCGTAACCCAAAAATAAATTAAATCCAAATGGAAAACTTTTTTTCATAAATACATAAAAGTCAAAACGAAGTGAATGAGTGATAAATATTATAATCAAATTCTAGATTGATCAGCTTATGTATTGAATTAATGAAAATAATCCAACTGAAACTGGATTTCATACAAAAGTGGTAGAAACTCGTTTTCTTTCATACACAAATATAAATAATTACTTCTGACTGTTCGTATATATTTTGATATCGGTTTTTTTTGTTATTATTATCAATCGACTGATAATTATAATTACGACCACAGAAAAAAACCTTCAATTTAATCAAAATTGACTTTTTTATTTTATATTCGCCGCGGGGTGCGTTTTTGAGAGTTTTTTAGTCACAAAAACGTGTTAATTATTTTTCGGTGATCTTAACTATTACTATTTACACAGGTCACCGACTTAATAATCAGTATTTACCTTACAATTTAGGAAACCAGAGTAAACCTGGATTAAGATAATCCTTCAAGTTTTTATTAATATTATTCCCGATCTCCCAGTCGTAATAACCGATCAGATAAATTTTAAAAATCTTGACTTGAGCCGGATTTAAACTCATGACCACAGTATTTGTAGTCACATATTTAATCCCCTGAGCTGGTAAAAGACTTGCGTGTTTAATAAGTGTGATTTTCAGTACTTACCGTAAGTTGAATGCAAGTTAATCAGGAGTACCGCTAATACAAGGCGCCATAGCAGGGACTTGTTGATACTCCCCATATTAAAATACGGTAATATCAGGCCTTCGATTCACTTTATTTTACTAATTCACTTAGTAAGATGTGTTCAGTTCGACAGGCCATCGACGAGTATTGATAGCAAGACGTCCGTCTAAAGATATATAGCGATAAAGATCACCGCCGCACTGTAATATCTATTGCGGGTGATATATGCAAAGATTTGATATTACGCAAATATTTAACTTGAAAACAATACTTTTTGAATACACCAACGCTGACAGTTGAAGCTTTATAAAATTATTTTAACAGAGTGATTATAACAAGAACTAATTATATGTCCCATACATTCTTTAGACGATCAATGTCCTTTTATAATAACTCCTTACCTGAAGTAGATATCTTTCACAACACCCTCAATGACTTTAAATTTATCCTTAGAGGACTATTATTTAATTGAATTTGACTTTATCAAGTTTTTTACCTTTTTTTACATACACCTCACTTTATATACTTTATTTTCGTTTATTTTGTTTATTATTCTATATTTTGTAAATGTAAATATGTACCTAATTTGCCTTAGAATAAGGAATTAAGTAATTATACAACTTTACATAGAAATGTAGATTCTCTGGTATTCCAGACTGTTTTCTCTTATTTAATACAAAAAAAATCTACAAGTAAATGACCTTACAATATTATAAACAAATATAGTCCAAGTGATTGAAATAAAGTGTTTTGACGTATTCTAGCTCTGCAACAATTTTATTTTTATTATTTCATTGTGATTTAGTTATCACACATTAATTATTATATTCATGGAACAGACTTTAAAGTTGAATGCAATTTTAAAAATTATTTAATCATATTGTTTATGTTATATTGTCAGCAATTTAAAACATGGTTTTTCACCCTCTAGGTTTGATTATAAACTAATCATGACTACATTTTAAAATCTCAAGAAAACTTATTCGCATTGAAGATTTTTAGAAAACCAGTGTTATAATGGGCGAATTAAGAATTATCTAATAAATACTTTTAATAATGGTCATGGGTTCAAATCCTGATAAATCGTCTAGATCAAGGTTTACTCTGATTTCCTGTATTTTAAAGTTAATACTGAGGCAATTATGAATTAACACGTTATTGTTTCTAAAAAACCTTCTCAAAAAGCCCTTAGATATGTATATATAAATAATAGTTAAATCTAGATTTGCAAGGAACTTCGGCACTCTAAATTATTAAATGTATAGTAAAATATATTTTAAAAAATATGTATAAATTGTAATTTACCTAACAAGTCAGCAGTAGTTTTGTTATTTTACTTGATTTTTGTTAATGATTGACTATAATTAATTGATGGGTATTAGATCCCCATAAACATATCTGGGCACTGGGCTAATTTCCTTATTTTAATTCGAAATAAATATAAATTATAATATTCCTACAAATATTACTAGTCCACCCCTGCTTTAAATTCATCCCATTCAATTTAATGTGAATTGAACATTAAATAACAACAAAACCTAATTGAATTGGATGTAATAACACTTGGATTAATTAGAGTTTTTAAGCGATATTGTATGGCCTACTAAAACAAGCTTGACATCTTTTTTGAATAAAATTTTATATTATTAATACCTATTTAGTTTTAATACCATGCTATTTGAAATATCTCTTTTGCAGTTGGTCGTATAAAATAATGTACAGCAGAATTATTATTTTTATCCATATTAACAAATGGATATTTTAGTGTCTCAAATACTAAAGACAAGTATCACAATATTGATAAAATTTTATTTTAAATAATAATAGTATGGGCTATATAGTTTTATCTTTTTACTGTTATTTTTTTAATTGACTAAAATGTAGCCAAATAAACAATCTAATCTGCAAGATATACACATAAACATTTAATCTCATTATTGAAACGACTTGTTCAAAATTCTTTTAAAAAGCACTAGCGTGTTCATTGCTCTTAACGATGTTTACTTAATTTTATGACATTTTTATTTTAAATATATATAAAACGAGGAAAAATCTCAAATTATTCAGAAATCATACACCTTTACAAAAAAAAAACAATTCTTGATATTAAATATACTTTCATAACCTAACCTCTAATCTTCTCGTCTCACGTATAATATTTTTTATCATATAGAATGTGTGATTTTGTTCCATAAATTCTTTAATATTATTCAGAAATAATAAATTAATAAAAGGTATTAAATTATTTTTAAAAAATCTGTCCAATCTGTTTAATACAAATAAAAAATTACAGTAAAATATATCTTTATTCATATCTTTACAGTTTAAAATATATGACTGATTCCATTGCAGTGATTCATATTTTTAACTACACATATTATAGATCAAAACGAGAAAAAAAATACCACGACCTATAATTAAAAAAAATATTTGTTACACAACCAGAACCTAATACAAGTTTTAGATCATTTCACTTGGAATAATATTTATGTTAGTCATCAAATATTTTTATTCTTTGTTAACGTGTTGGACGGTAACTTGGTCTGTATTTAAAAAAACAGATTATTATTTAAAAATGGATGAATATTTAATCAGCCATAACAAAAGATCCAATCACAGGAAGAGCCCTTGCAAGACTTCTCATCGTATATGAATACTTGAGGATCCAATAAACAATGAGCATGTAAAACATTGTAGCGACAAGCCGATCCAACACATACATTCTGAAAATATAATTTTAATTGTATCAAAATTTGTTATATCTAAAGGTAGGATGATAATATTTAAGCAGCTTACATTTTATTCACAGTTCTTGCACGTGGAAGAGAAGAGAGCGGTTCTTTCAAGCAATATTGTCTCCCTCCCAAAATGCATCTCTTTATATATTCAGTATCTTCTACTACAGACAGATCCATGGGAAATATTGCCTTCTCTTTTGCAGATAACTTGTCATACAGATCTCTGAAATTTTTCGTCTCGAAATACCATTGCCTTGTGGTAAAGAATTGAAGCACTTCAAGACCAACCGATATGCGATTCTGTATACGGACCATACTGGAATAAAAGATCGTACAAAATCATGAATTAATAAACTTTGACTATAGTATTCAAGCATACTTACAATCTCTTTTGACGGAACAGAAGCATCATGAAGTCAATGAAGTAAGCGGGTAGAAGATGGAAGAAGAAAACACACATATTATGAACCAATTTGTTCTTACGAATATCACCATCGGGATACCACAAGGGATTATCAAATGGATATTCACGGACAGTAGCTCTTCCAATTGCCAAAACCTTAGCCCAAGTTGTGTTCTTAGCATCGGAAGTTGTCAAATTGTATACTGGAATTTCATCGGGTCTGAAATTAAACAAACAATTCAAATTATTATTCTCCTTCTGATAAATTCATTATTATTTAATTATTAGAGGTACCCGAAGTCAAATTTAAGATGATTTCCAGTTTCCAGCGTTTATCTTTCAAAAATGTTCTAAAGATCTAAACAGATGGTAATCAGACGGAGCGAAGTCTGGTGAATATGGAGGATGTAAAACTTATTGCTATTTTAACTGCCTGATTTTTTCAGTTGTCTTCTAAAGTAATGGTTTCCCAGACATACGTCACCGTAAAGACAATAGTATAGTTACTTTGCTACATTTACGGTCGGTTTTTGTTAGTCAATGCCTTTTTTGAGCTTCCAGCGAGTGTCATGCATTATCGTGTTGCAGGATTACTGATTTCTTTCTGACTAATTCCCTACATTTGAATTTTAATTATTAAAAATAGTATTGACCATCTTAATAGCTCAGGGGATAAGAAGCTTGTTTACAAATACTGTGGCTTCAAATCGCATTCAAAACAAGAATTTTTAAATTGATCTGATCGGTTCTTACGACTGGGAGATCGCGATTAATATTAATAAAATCTCTATTTTTACTCTGATTTCCTGTTTCACAGTGAATTAAACAGACGCCTGTTGAAGCTGGCAAAATTTATGGGTAACCTCTAATATTCTACTCCTTATATATGATTATGCGAGTGCACCATATAAAAGATAATTCTTTACGTGATTACCTCGAAACTGTCAATTTCGGTATACGCCCTTATTTCAACCAGTCCCTTGATTATCGAAGGGTATAATTAATTTATATCGATTAAAAAATAAACCATAATTACTTTTTCTCCAAACATCCATTTCTATAAGCAATGACGATGAGTCCATTAATAGCCATATCGACTGGAATAACTTCAGCGTTATATTCTCCATTACAGTGCATAGAACGAATTACACCTTTTCCAGCTCCAATCATCAAACCCACTGGACCATTTAAATTATCAACCCATCCTTGCACAGGTTCTTCCCAGGCAGGACTCACTGTCAACAAAACATGCAATTCAAAAATAAAAAATAAAAAAAGTGAAGATAAAATCAACGCCGAATAAATGTTTAATGCCGGCGAAAAAGAAAACGCTGAATGTGAATAAAAAAAATTACCTATACTCGGTCTGGCGATGACCATCGGCATATTATGAAATTCATTTTTGACCAGCGTTTCTGCCAATCTTTTGGAATAAGTGTAAGTGTTGGGATGAATCTTCAAAAGATCGGGTGTGATGCCTTCAATTGCTTTCGGATCCATCCACTTGATGCATCTTATTACTTCATGAGGATCATTTTGCCAATCCAACACCTGGAAGATACAAGTTTACAATATCGTTATAGCTTCAATTGGCTATCGCAAAAATATGAAGCAAAATCATCATCTCAAACGCAACCCTCTCACAGTGTATACTTAGTCGTTGGGCAATTATAAACACAGAGGAAAATTATTATGAAGCAATGTCCATTTTATGAGTATCAGGTGTGTAAGAGTATAAACTAAGTAAAGCGAGGCGAAATTGTGAAATTGACGTTTATGTATGTACATGTAGGTCAAAACTGCATTGCAATGACAGTTAACGTTGAATAACTATGATTAAAGACATCAACTATGTACACCAGTTACTCTCATCTTCCTGGTATATTGGACCGATATTGTATAAACATTCACATGTGTAAATGTGTAAATATTATGTCGTGTTTAATTTTCGTTTTAATGCGGATATATTTTAAAACATTATCAATTTTCTAGCATGTCGGAAGAGAATTTTTATAAGTAAAAGGCGAGTGGCAATTTTAGATGTTCACAGTTGAACAGGCAGTGCGTGCAGTGCAATTACGTGTAAACTCATTAATAATCATGTAATTTTCGCAATATTTTAAATTTTATAAAATCGCAGCGTTAAACTGTAAATTACAAACCTTTTCACCGAGCTTCTCGAGATCTGCATAGCAGAAAGCGGTCGATAAATGGATGAAAACTTTGAGATTTTTCATGGGTCGGCACACTTCAATGACTCTCCATGTTCCAGCTGTGTTCATTTCAATGGCGTCAGTCAAATTAGACTCCAAACGAAGAGTGGCAGCACAATGAAAGACAATATTGACTTCTTCTTGGATCTTAGACAACATCGCAGTATCCATACCGAGGTTATCAAAAAGCACATCCCCTTGAACAGCCACCACTTTCTTAGCCGCGTTCGGAAAAGCTTCGCGAACTCTTTTGAACATCTACATATGAAAACATTTTTATATTATTCCCAAATTTAACAGTAAACATAACACAAGACTCACGGGAAGTTTGAACATATCATCCACCCTCATGTTGATAGATTTGCCCCTCTTTGGTCTCATTAGAGCGTAGATTTTCTCCAAATCTGGACAGCTGAAGAGTAGCTTTTCGATGAGCACTTTGCCCATGAAGCCTGAAGCTCCAGTGATGAAGACTGTCTTTCCGCGATACCAATCGCTTACTTGATTTTCAGATAAATCCATCTTGATAGATACGCCTTCTAACTAAAACAAATGATTAATTAATCAAACATAATAATAACCTTCAAAACCAGTTTGATTGTGATTATAAAAAATGCCGAATATGAATCATCAGCATATGATTATAACGTAAAATCCCATTTTGGTAAACACTTATACGATATTTTAGACACTGTCTATAGAATTCACACTTATCAAATATTATATTAAAACACAATACCGAACAAAAAGCCGATTGGAAGAACGTGTGTTTAGCACGATAGTCAGAGACCGACTGACCAAAGGACTGAACAACTGTTGGAGAGAAATATTGAAGATACCTTCTCCCGCGTCTCGCTTTTCCAATGTTATTTAATTAAATTTACATACTTATAACAAAAAAATGTGATTATCCGCCGGGAGGCAAATAGCGGAAAAAAGGAGACATCGAATGTTAAAAACACTTCATGATAAGTGAAATTTATTTCGAGTGTATAAATCTGTAAGTTATTAAATCAAAAATACTATTCAATCTATCTGTAATTACATAATATCATCGAAAAATACTTTTTGTTTCTTGTGTATGTAGATAAAAAAATCAAGCTTACCCTAGATAAATCTATGATTTCCCAATAGCCGTGATTTGTTACACCACAACACTACAGTATATAAATTATTAATA
>JAGTTH010002350.1:0-23574 GCA_022606485.1 Agraylea sexmaculata
TATATGTCGTATTTTACCGATTAAAGCCATTAACAGTAAATTTATATAAAAGCGTGTGACATTTTATTGAAAAAAAGTCTAAATTTTGAGGTTTTCTCTACGAATATAAGAAACAGAATAAACCGCTTAATAATAATGCCAGGATGTACAAATATTAAGTGGCGAAACATGCAGACGAGTCTGAGTGAGAGTGAAACTCATCAGCTTGGTCCGCCATCTTGATATTTATCATCCTTCTAAATATCGGCGGGGAAAATAATAAATGAAGACATATAAGATTGTTGTACGAAACGACACTTTTAAAATTCATGTAAATATTATATTTGTGAGATTAATAATGAAACACATATAATGTGTATGTTTTATTGGAGTTGCCACGTTTGCGCATTAAGCCGTCGATATTATAGTGAAATTATAATATTTTAAAATCCGAGTTACGAGTCTGAATTATTACGAATAGTGGTTTTGGGGACTCTTTAATTTATTTGTAATCGATCAATGGCACTTATTATACCTACAGGTTGTTTTATAATGAAGTTGAAATATTTTAAAGCATGGATTGGTATACTACAAAAAAAAATATTGAGAGTACAAAATTTGTTTATCAATATTTGGCCATTGCTGTAAACATTTCAACGGGGCATGGCTCTAACAATTTGACGGTAAGGTACATTTTATACAGGGTGGACTTATTAACTGAGAATATTTTTGGGGGCGCTAGGGTGTTGCATGAATAACTGAAAATAATTATTAATATTAATAAAATACGTATAACTGGCATTAAACACACGTAAAATTCACTAATGAGTACTTCACAGAAACAGTCGATTCCAATATTTTATATATATATATATATATATATATATATATATATATATATATATATATATATATATATATATATATATATGTATGTATATATTTGCCCAGTTATTTATTTAAACGTTTTTTTATACTGAGTGGAATTTTAATAATTGAAAATATTATAAGAGGAGTTGAATCTTAAATTTAAAAATGCATTAAGCTTAGACGAAAGTACATATTTCTTTATTATTTATTTCTTTATGAGTAAAAAAATCCAACCAGAAAAATTAATACATCATATAAATTTTCACATTTTTTTAATGAATATCACAGTTAGTATATTTATCAAACCATCGTACACATATTTCATACTTTTATTATTACAGTTATAACTAGAATTATAAAATATTGAATGAATAAAATAGGACAATGAATTTAATCCATTCAATTGGCATTAAAGCTATGTATAGTTACTATATTTTCAATATCCTCAGTTTAATTGATTGTAGATTGTATTTATGCAAACATCTGTGACTTATAATATATTGATTAATAGACAAATACGTTATGCACAACATTTTCTCAATTTGCAACGTAGTTCTGTCGATGATTAATAAGCTTAACTTGAAATCTCAATGAATGGTTTATATTTGGTTGTCCATATTGATTATAGAAGTAATAATTTAGCGTATATATTTAGTGGTTAGTATTTATTAGCAGGTCACGCTCCTGTAGCCTGATTTTGGTGTCCGTGATTGTACGTGACTATATTTTTGATAAGCTTTACCCGCACATTAATCTAATATTACTTTATCAATACAACACATATTCAACTGCATTAATATTACAGACTCATGGGATTAAAAAAAATACTTGATTATTTATTTATTTATATAAGCCCCGAGGAGCTTCTTCATGAGAGGTTTTTTTTAGACCCAACAACGTGTTAATTCATTGTCTGTCGGTGATCTTAACTATTACTGGTTACACAGGTCACCGACTTAATCAGTATTTACCTTACAATACAGGATATCAGAGTAAACCTGGATCGATCGGGATTAATAACCGATCAAATAAATTTTTTTTTTTACTTGAGTGGGATTTGAACCCATGACCACAGTATTTGTAGCCACTCGTCTTATCCCCCGATATAATAACAAATTTGATATAATTGTTCACAATTGTTGGTAAATCAACTCGCCTAGGAGTTTGTTTAAATTTTTATATTTGCTCTACAAACACTACTTTTTTAAACTACGGGAAATTATTTTCGGATTTTAAAAATTAAATTAATTTATAATCACATTTCTAGACGATCCATTGAATAATATATTCTCATTTATTCTTGCGATACAAGTTCACCCTGAATATATTATTTTAGATACAACAACGTGTTAATTCACTGTCTATCGGTGATTTTAATTATTAATCGCCTCAGTATTTACCTTAAAATCCAGGTAATCACAGTAAACCTAGATCATGACGATCGATCGGGATTTTATTAATATTATTCCTGATCTCGCAATCGTAATAACCGATCTTTTTTTTACTTGAGCGGGATTTGAAGCCATGACCACAGAATTTACCACGGCTACCAGTTCTAGAGATATTATATTTGAATAATTTAATTTTATTTGAGAATAACGCATAAATTTTGTGCTTATGAACAAGTAATAAAATATATAAAATATTGCGTTTGCAACATTAATTTATATAATTTATTTATAATACAGTAAGGCTTCGATAATCCAAATACGTACATAAAATTTAAAGCCTATTGAAAATATTTGGATGACTGAAAATATATATTTTGAGAAAAATAATAGCAATACAAAATTCATTGCATATTATCAACATATTTATTTTGTAATAATGCTATTTGAATTGTGATCTGTGGTTTAAGTATTCGGATTATCGAGGCCTTATTATAATTTTGAATATCATTAATTATTATTTACCTCTGGAATTAATCCGAAAAATAAATACAGTAGTGGATAAATCAAAATATATTCTATTGAAAAAATTGACATATAATAATTAGTTGTTGAGTCGTGATAGTATTAGTGCGTATACGAATAGAGCTGGAGCTTTGTATTATTGTACACGCATACGCACCACACGCACACAATCTCATTAAACAATTATATTGAATACTGTTGTTAAGGTTACTGCTCGTTATTATAATGTGTGCTTTTTATATGTGAAGGGGTTGAATTTTCATATATGGATATATGAAAAAAATATAAAATCATGAATGAAAGCTTCTTTTTATAGTAATATAATAATTGCAGGTTATCTAAAAATAATTTCGGTCGTATTTTAATATAAACAGGTATCTGTAATCTCGGCAAAGGAGATGAAAGTGTTGCGTCCGAAAGATATTTTCAGACACACCAAAGGAAACACCCACAAAAAGATAAGAATGAGAAGGGGAAACTGTTTATTTTTTTCTTTGCCCAATTCGTGTGGCTGTGATTTTTTTCTTTTCTTTTCTTCTTCTTTCTTTTTGGCCCACTAACGCCGACATGAATTATAAAAAATTTCATCGCGGACAAAGTCGTTTCAGACCTTCAGGCCGTAAAGACAGAAACCCTCTCTGATTATATTAAACTTAATAAACATCTTAGATCGATATAAATTATTTATTACATTTATTTCGCTACAATATACATATTATGGACATAGTTTTGAATCCTACTTAATTTAAAGTGAACTGGATATATTCATGTGGTAGTTAAACAAATTTAATTCATACAATTTAACCAAAAATTCTGATGGTAAATTATAAGGATAAAATAAATCGATTATTGCATAAAACAAGTCTTTAATTCAAGTTTAAATATTTTAAGAGAAGAATAAGCATATTACAAAAAGTAATTAATGATCCTTGAATTCTAATAGTTTTTTTAAATAAAAAAACATCTGCATACATTTTGGTGGGCCATGGCTCCGATAATCTGATTGTTATTTTTTTTTATAACAACCGACCACTTTCAAGCTATATATATATATATATATATATATATATATATATATATATATATATATATATATATATATATATATATATATATATATATATATAAATTTATATATATATATATATATATATATTAAATATTAAAAAAATATTGCTCAATTCCAAAAGTATTTAAGCAGACACTACTGAGTATTTCAAAAAAAAACAATTGATTTCAAGATGGCGGCCCAAACTCGATTAAAAATATTTGGTTTTTAGTAATTGTGTAGTGTTATCTTCAATTTGGTGACAATTTGATAGCTTTTGAATTAAAAAAATGCGTGATACATTAAATGAATTTATTAATTATACAGTTAGTATTGCCAGTATGCAAAAAATGTGACAAGAAGTTAAATAAATATTATTTTTGGTAACAAAACCCTAGAATGTACTATTAATTCATTGTGTTTTTTAACAAACTTTTGAAGCTTAGGTCTAGTAATTTTCTTTAGGCCAAATATAAAACAATCTTGTATACAATACAATTAGTATGTTCACGGCAAATTCAATTAATATGAACGGTATGATATTTTATTGAAGATGAAACATTTGGTGTCTTCGACATCGGATGGAAAATTTGAATGGATGGCCCTCAGGGAAGACCTTTGTAGTGTCACAAAACCATATAGACACTTTTATACAATACAACCTATACCATATTATATATATATATATGAGAATATGCCTCAGGTCATGTGTGAATTATTATATGGAAATAGACCCCCATTTCTACACAAATCTCATTATAAAAGTGTCAGCCTTGCGTTGTTGTGTTCTGTGATCATTTCGTATTATGGATTATTTAACATAAGTCCGACAGAACTGCTAAGGTTTAAATTAAAATCAGCAATAGTTTTGGCTTACTATATAATGTTTACAAATTTCTGAAGTTATCCCATTTACTTGGGAAACCCGATACATAAATCCTCTTAATAATAAGTGTACAGCAAATTTCTCGAAAAAAAATATACCCAGATTTCACATACTTTTATATTAAAATACGACTATTATTATTATCATTAAAAACCTGTGATTATAAAATTACCATTCAAAAGATCTTCACCATTATTTAATTAATAGTATTCAAATAATACCATTTTCTTCTAATCTTTGTATAAAACATTTCTAACTTTAGACACGCTTTCAATATATATATATATATATATATATATATATATATATATATATATATATATATATATATATATATATATATATATATATATATATATATATATATATATATATATATATGTATATATATAACTAAAACGTTTATTTTTTTACTGAAAACGTAGTATAATTTTTATGTAATTCATATACAGGGTGGACTTTAACTAGCTGAGAATATTTTAAGCGTTGTTAGGGTATCAAAATAATTTATTACGTATTAAACAGACACAATACACACGTGACAGTCACTACTCAGTACTTCACAGACACAGCTGATTCCAAGATGGTGGTCCGAACTTGATCCAAAAGCACTATTAATATTTTTATTTTAAATTACCACTACACACATTAATAACAAATTGTATAATAACAAGGTGTAAACCTAACGTATTCAATATAATAGTGTATTTGTGTTTGGTGCGTATACGAATAGAGCTGGTGTACACCTATTAAAGTAAGGCCCGTCGATATTTTGGGATTATTTCTTTACTATAGTTATTCCATGAATGTAATTGGGGTAATTCAATGAAACGTAACCTTAAAAGTACTCAATATTATATTTTTTATTTAAATTGTCAAATTATATGGATGTTTTAAAATATAAAAATTAACGTTATGGTTATGTTTTGAGAAATGTCGGTTTTATACTACAGTCAGAAAAGGCTTCATATATTTTTTTTTAAATCTTCAAATAAGCTTTTGGAGATAGTTTAGAAAGATTTCTCGCAATGTGAATAATATTTTTTCAGGTAGGAAATAGTGATTTAGCAACAGTGTATGAGGTGAAAGATTGGCAAAAGAAGGGCGAAAGTTTTCCCTTCGTCAAATAAGCACCAAAGGGAATATATTCATCCCTTCAATTCCTCCCTCTTTGCCCTTTTATGGCATCAGGATTCAAGTATTTATGGCCGAAATTGTCCCCGATCGCAATTCTTGGCGGCCTCAATCTTGTGCTTTCCTACAAATCCACTTCAATGAATGGAATCGCATAAATCTAATACAAATACCACTTAAGTCACTATTTAAATATCAGTAATTATTATCCGAACTTTTATGGCTGTTCAAATTAGACGCGCCCGAACTTGAAGTTAGTGTTGCCAGGTGTTGCAAGAGATTATTGCGTAAAACGCACTTTTTAACACAATATTTCATATTTAAAAAAAATGACGCAGTTTTGAAATCGTGCTCAGTGTATTATTAAAAGCAAACAACGCACAACAAAATACGATTTTTAGTCACCGAGGGATATTACGCTTTGAAATGTGTCTCGTTTATTATTTTAATGGTTGTTTTAGTAAACTTTTTCACGTTTCATCAGAGCCGTTTGAGGATTTACGACATTAAAAAATAAAATTCATATAATGTACCATCTCGAAAGTGCTTTTTATTAATATGGCATATAACTTAAACAACATTTTAAGATAAATATGAATAATTTATGTTGGCTATTTGTTATACAACTTCAAGAAGGTAAATTCACCGTCGTTTATACAGCAAAAGACAAATTCTTAGTTTGAAAAGAACTTTTTTTAACAACGAGTAAATTGATGAGACTTTCGAGTTTGTAAATAATATGTTCAGTAGATTAGTACAACTGCATTAATCCTTAAAATTACAAAAATACTCTCCCCTTTATTTCCAAGTGATTAATATTATTATTATATTACTTTGTATTTGTTAAGCGGCCAGTTAAGTTATTAATTAATGTCTTTAAAACATACACATATGATAATTTTATAACTTAAAATACATTAAATCGGAGCATATTTTAAATTTGAAATTGGGGATTTTTTTTAAATAAAAAAAAAGTAACAGTGTTGTTTTACGACATTAATTCATTAATAATAACCCAAGTTTCTCAAACTGTCCTAATAAATTATTTTAGAGATTAATTGGACTAAATAATTTTTGTCACATTTTTTGTGGTCGTCTTGACATTACATGAAAGCTTTTAAAATATTTGAAGTTCAATTAAAGACACATTGTAAATAATACCATTTAAAGCCTCTGGTATTATATGAGATAAAATGGCAATTTATTGAACGTTGATAGACCTCGTTGTTAAAATGTTGGAGCCATGTCCTGCCGAAAAATATGCAGAAATATCAATAATAACCAATAATTGAGAACATTTAACAATACTTTATACATATAGATTTTTAATCCATATGAAAGTAGGGTGTCATATTTATTTTAGAAAAAAAAATTATTTGTTAGACTTTTTTAGAAGATTTTTACAAATTAAAATTTACTTTTTAAAATTTACTAAAAAACTAAAGTTTTTTAGTCACAACAGTATGTTAATTAATTGTTTGTCGGTGATCTTAACTATTACTAGTTACACAGGTCACCGACTTAATAATCAGTATTTACCTTACAATACAGCAAATCAGAATAAACCTGGATCAAGATGATCGGTCGGGATTTTATTAATATTATTCCCGATCTCCCAGTCTTAATAACAAATTAAGTGGGATTTGAACCCATGACCACAGTATTTATAGCAACGCTTCTTATCCCCTGAGCATTCATGCTGGTTATATTATAATTTAAAAAATATCATAATCGATTATTTAACTAATTCACTACATTAATAAATGTATAAATTTTATTAATATTATTCCCGATCTTCCAGTCGCAGTATTTTTTTTCCTACTTGAGCGGGATTTTAACCCATGACCGCAGTATTTTAAATTTTGCTTTAAACATCATCAGATCAAAAATAATAATATTTCGTCTCCCGGGAGTAACGTATATGTGATTAAAACTTTGTAATTGAACAAAATTTATATTTGAATGTATTATTAAGTATATTAGCAGAGAGCAAATGTGTATAAAGTTTGGGCAAACGTTCGGTTAGATTGAAAAAGTTTATCCGTGTATTGATATTAAAGCGAGAAGGTTTTCTCTTTCACACTAATATCCTATTCTTGTTCATATTACGTATGATGTATTGCAATTCATTAAATTGTACAAAATAATATTCATTCATTTGAAATTATGAATGAATGAATATTTTTCCTGCTTCTCACTTTGTCATCGTCGGTCGTTTCCGAATATTGCTGAAAGACTTCTTTGTATGACAAACGATGGAAGAATCCAGGATACAAGTCTCCGGGAATAATCAAACGTTATCCCGGAATATTCATCTCAGGACAAGGTTAAAAATAAATATCCTCACAATCAAAAACTCCATTCCTCCAGAAACACATTTTCATTATTCTCTGCTTCCAAAAGGCTGGTAGTTTCGTGATAAAATAAATATTAAAAATCACGTATAAATATTGAATAGACAATTAAGAAAAGGGCAGTTTTTACATTTAATACCAACATTTCTGGTGTATAAAATATTTAAAAAAATAAGTCTTTTTGAATATATAGTAATCACTTAGTTATTTTATAAATTGCTAATTTAATATTATATTGCTGTCCCTATTCACCCCATTTCATTACAGTATTTGAATATATTTTGTATTTTATTTTGATGTCTTACAATGTTGCACTTAATTATAAATGCTTTGGGTAAAATGTTAAACATTAGACAGACTAGAGGCAAAATTACTTATTACCTTAATATTTACCGTGATTGGTCACACCATATATTTTGTCAGGATATCACCAATCATAGCCAAGAAGGCAATGTTAACACATACATATTTCATATTTCTAAAATAATGAAAGCACTGAAAATTTTAATATTAACTGACAAGATTAATTTCTGAAAGTTTTAATTGTATTGAATTTTAAACATGTTGAAAAAAGTAATGTCATGGCCGTATTTAATATTATAGTAAAATGCGAAAGTAGTGAGTCGTGCTAGAGCTGATAGTATTGAAGTGTATACGAATAGAGCTGGACGACTAGAGCTTGGTAGTTTTACTGTACACTAGCTCTATTTGTATAAGCACCGCAGACAAACATTTTCATTACAATATTATATTGAATACGACCGTAACTGTTAAGTAATGGATTCCCAAGTATACGTCACCGTAAATACGACAGGAGAGTTACTTAGCTACACTTATGATCGGTTTTTTGTTAGTTAATGCCTCGTCTGAGCCTCGGGCGAGGCACTAATTGACAAAAAACCGATCAAAAGTACAGAAAAGCATCTCTATTGCCGTCTTTACGGTGTACGTTTACGGCGACGCACGCCTAGGAATGCCAAGCTTTAGAATGACGAGCGATTCTCCTCTCCGATATTATATCCCGGTTATTGCTACGCCGCCGTAGCCACTTTTATTGTTATAATTGTTATGTGATCGCTCCAAAATATACTATTTCATAATGTAAAATATTGTATAATATGATAATAAGACAGTGTTGCCACACGCACAGGTTATTATGATAGCGAGGAGGGTTATTAACTAGGCAATGATAATAAATCACCACTGGTCTTCCATATAAAATATAATAAAGGTTAAGCAGAGTGTGCTGATACAGCCTTAATAACTTTGGGCTTTAATATGGAGAGACAAAAAAAAAACAGGCGCCCGTAGGTGAAATAATTTCTGATCGAATGACTCCTACTTGATATCGGCCTCGGGGCTCTAAAACAGAATATATTTTATATACGATAAAACCTCTACTTTTATACGACGATCATTTTATATTTAATATCAAAGCCGCAATTTATCACCCCCTCCATAACAACTTTCTACGGGCGCAATCTCCTTATTGGCTGTTTGGACCCCCCACTTCTAAAAAAGCATAGTCTTACGGTAAATTGAATAAAGATGCACTTTATATTAGTATTTATGTATTAATCCAGGAAATCAGGGCAAACCTGTCTGGGTATAATTCGAGAAGAATTTAAATTAACTCAAAACGAGTTAAATAAAATATTTAATAAAATTACATTAATAAAATCGGCTTTAGAATCGAAATGAGGTGTTTGTTACCATCGATAATAATTCCAGACAATTGCATGTATAAATATCAAGGTGACGGACCGAGCAGACGAGTCTGAGTGAGACAATTGGTGTTGCCTCTTTGATATTTATCATCCACTTGTAGCCTTTGTAGGTTTGGGCCACCATTTTGGCATCAGCTGTTTCTGTCAAATACGCAGTACCGCATGACTATTGTGTTTTTTTAAATACGTCATGAACTTATATTTTTTAATTAACAATAACCAACCTGTAAACATATTTTTTTTCATCTACTACACTGATTTTTAATATATTATGTATTTATTAAGCATTGTCGTCAATGTGTTAAAGAAGTTTTCGATCAATTCCATTAAAATATATTCAGTTCGTTTGATTTGTATCAAATGATAATTATATAGAATCTCCATTATAGTAAAATAAAAAAAAATAAAGGCATTTAAATAGCATAACTTTAATAATTAAAATATTATAGGCATATATATAATAAAAAAATATTTTTGTGGTAATAAATGTTGGCATGTGAACAAAATATACATATTTTATGGGAAAATTCTTTATTATTTTACGACATTCCCTTTGTGAATATATTTCGTTATAAATAATCGTGTGAAGTGTAAGTTGACAAAACTAATAGAGTTTCATCCCAAACCGGGATTATGTCCGCCATTGGAAATAAAATAAATAAATAAAGATTAACTTTGACCCGAGAAAACACAAGGTCAATATATATTATTTATAACTTCTCATATCGACCGCCAGATATTGAATAAAATATTCAATCAATCTGCTTTCCCAATCTATTGTTAATATTACATTGCTGCGTAAATAATAATTATTCGGTATGTACTGGGATACAAATTGAATAAAATCGTAATGTTATTATTGGGATTTCAAACTAAAGAAGTTGTATTGTGAAGCTTCTTAATTCAATAAGGAATTCTCTCCAAATGCATCGGATAAAATGGACAATCTTTATTATTTCTCATGCTATTGAATTCAGTTTAAATTGAATTTATTATCTTATTGGTGAATTATTCAAGTGTTGCAATTTTTTTAATAAAAATGTGTTAATTCAGTGTCTGTCGGTGATCTTAACTATTACTAGTTACACAGGTCACCGACTTAATAATCAGTATTTACTTTACAATACAGGAAATTAGAGTAAACCTATCGACGAAATCGATAGAAAGACGATCTATCGGGATTTTATTAAAATTATTCTCTGATCTCCCAGTCGTAATAAACGATCAAATACTTATTATCACTTGAGCAGGATTTGAACCCATGACCACAGTTTTTATTTTCTGGGAACACTGATAATTGAATTCTCTTTTTGGTATCAAATAAAATCTAAGATATCAACTTTGTTTGTTCAGATTTTCTTTTTCTTTAAAAATATATACTGGGGTATTTTTTGGGGTCGCTCTATCGGCAAGTTTTCAAAATTATCATTAAAAAAGTGGATATAAATTAATTTTTAAGACGCATGTAGATGCGAAGTAACTTACCGCAAACGGCTATGATTTGTGATACTGTAACATGATATATTGAGAATAATCACTCTGTTCTAAATTTTCTCTATAAAAAAAAAAAACAAATGGTTTTTGTCATATCGCAAGATTATAATCTCAACTACTAATAAGCACCATTTGGTATATCAAGGTAACTTTACATTAAGTTTTTGATATATTATTTGAGTTGAAGTGTACAAGCGACCAGTGAAATTATAGAGGAAGTGCAGATATGTAAGAAGAAGAAGTTCTCTTTCCATTGCCATTCGACCAGATATGGATAAACATCTACAAAACTATAATATATAAAAAGAAGACAAAATGCAGCTCTGATCCACAATATATATAAACATATATAATCGTATTATTATTTTTATATAAGAGACAAGATGCACCATAGATGAAAGCTAATTTATTTTGAGATCACTTCAATACCCCTCTTCGGACATTGAGCATCCAATAAGAAGAATTCACAATATATTTCTCTGATTATGAAATATGAAATCAGAACTGTTTTATCGATTAAAAAATTGTACAAAGTGTTCTCATATCCGTTGTGCATTTTCTTGGAAATGTTTACGTGCGATTATTCACCGTTGGAATGTGAGATTATTAATCATATATTTTCAGAATTTATAATGAATTATCATTGCCGTGAATTGGCCCTGATTGATCACACAAAAATATATTTTTTAAATTATTATAAACTCTTGAAATAATAAATCGACGGGCTCCGCTAAGACGGCGATGAGTCGAAAAACACAACTTTACAGGACGGCCGAAAAACCGTTTTTTTAAGGTTTTTATTTAATATCTCTTTATTCAGATGTTATATCGTTTCACTGTTTTCGGAAGAACGTGCCCCATTGTGTTATCAACATACGAGTATTTTTTAAATATGTAATAATGCAATATTTAAAAGGGGGCAAGCTAAAAATTGTTCTTGTAGGGAATATTTGCGGAGGGGAAGCGCACGGGAAGGCGATACACGGAGTTATCGCTGTCTTCAATGTCCTTCTTGAAATACTTGGAGATGATAAGTCACACACACACTACTATGCATCACACTCACACACTCTCATCCTAGCTCCCTCACACACACTACTACACCGACACACACACACCCACAATATCTATTATACTACTATACCTACTACTACTACTACTAGCCGATATCACTACTTTACCTGCCTCATTACGAGACACTCCACCACTACCTTTAATAAAATAAATAAATATACACAAATACAACCGGTAAATTAGGATAAGCATTGGAATATCTCAAGTGACTAGAATTCCCAACTGATATTATTTTAAGCATTCATTTCATGACCACTTCACTTAAAATGACCATACTCTATAGTGTTTATAGGTATTGCAGTTTTGTTTGAATATAATACAGATAACAAAATATAATGCTTTTTCTCAAACATCAATTCAAATAAAGACAAATGGTAAAGATATTCATTCACTCTGTTGAAAAAAATGGTTTTATTGGTATACTTTTTCTCATACATTAATATTGAATCGCATGTGACATAATTTTATAAGCTCTTCCTATCATTTTATCATTATTAGTGTCTATCCTCGCTATAGCTGATATGACACTACATTGGGATATTGAGATTGTTGTACGATTACCTGTAATACTCACTCAATAATACCAAGTATGCAGTTATAAAATCATTTACAATTAATAATTTGTATTTTTATTTAGTTCATACATTACATTTCGCATATACGTAATATACTAAGGATATTTTTCATTATAAATATAAATCTCCTTCATCGAATTATTATATTATTTATGATTATCTAACTATGATTATAGTAACTAGTGGACGATTCCAAAAAATTTTAATCCTTTCGTTTCTCTACTATTTTTATGATATTATCTTTAAATTCTAGATTACTTGCGTTACTGACCTTGTGTCGATAATTTTCCATTTTTTTGTCACCGCTACTCTTTTTACGAGGTGCACTGACTGATATTAATGGGAAAATTTCCGCTATTCATTTTATAGAAGTCTTTAAAGTTTTCAAACCACACACTTAATTAACAAAATCACTATTCAATAGTGACTTCTCACAAATAAAACACAAATCAGCTATTATATTTAAAATTGTATTACCGTCGCGTCGTCTGATCTTATAGAAATACACAAAAAATAATGTTATGGCGTTGAAAGTCTAAAGAATACTGAAACTTTTTCAAAAATATCACACAATAATTATAAGAGTGAATAAGCCCTTGAAAAATATCAGGTATTTGAGGGTTTTTGGATTTTTAAAAATCAATGAAAAAAAATAATCCAAGAAACAGAAATATCAGTTGAATTGAATATAAAATTGTTTTTACCAAACCACTTGAACGATGTCCGAGGTATTAAGTGGTAGAATGAATGAATGTATGAATTCTAAGAATGGTTATTTAATTGAAATAATCAGTAAATGAAATAAATATTGATAATTTAAAATGACGATAGTATTTATTGTCATCCGCGTGTTTAATTGCAGCTAATAATAAACTTCGAAGCCTCTGTGTGATTTATTGAAAAAAATAACTGTTTCTACAAATTTTCAGCTTGTTATGTCAAAATACCCTATTTTAATAATAATAGAAAATAATAGTTATTTAATGAAAAAAATTTTTTTTAAACATCTCACATATGTGGGAACATATTTAGTGGCAAGTTTTTAAATAAAAATACAACCGGTAAATTAGGATATTAGTAATATATTATGTTCACAATACAATAGCCATATGACTTGACCACTTCACTGAATAAGACCATAGGAACTCTATTCTTATAATACTCACTACTTTATATTATCGTATTTATTGGAATTGCAGTTTTGTTTGAATATAATACAAATAATAGGGTATTTCATCATTCTGTTGATTTTGCTGATAAAAACACACCTGTTGGAAATATTTGTAAAACCCAAGAACCACTTATAGTTTTTGGTTTCAAAAGTGTTGATAATCCACCAATATTATTACAAAGCAGGGAGTCTTTGTTTCGACCACTTTAAAAAATATAACTTTTATTATTTAATATTATCACTGAAAAATGTGTTTTTTGAAATAATAATATTCAATTATTATTAAAAATAAAATTATTTTAGTTAAGTAGAGTTTAAATAAGTGATCGTGAAGAAGAAGAAGTATTGCGCCATCCCTGAAATGTTTGAATCTTTTTTGAAATGTGTAATTGTTGGTGAGTATTGTATGAGTATTATAAGGCAGGAAGAAAGGGACTGATAGTGATGGTGGTGAGGAGTCATAGCCGTGTCTTATTGGTTACTAATACACACATGATTGTTCACACGTATATGGTGTCGGTGTGCGCAATGAAGACTAAGCTACCTGAAGATATCGCCTACAGTGTTTAGCAAATGAGCGACTAAGAAGGCGATGTCTCCGTTCGTATTACTCGAGCGTCAAATTTTTCTCAATTTAAGCACTAGAATCGTGATTTTTTGTCAGAATATGCGCAATAATTAAATAAATAATAAAATGAGAAAAAGTTAAAAAGGTAATATCCCGAGTCATATTACTCTTAGTCGAGCCCGTCCAAATGATTTTTATATATTTATTGCGACTGCATACAGTTTGAATATTCAGAATCTGAATTCTGTGTGTCTACAGTTAAATAATGACGTCATTCAGTCCCCCCACCACTTTCTGTTAAGAATGACGTCATTTTCCCGTTAGACACACGGAGTTTAGGTTCTTAATATTCAGCCTCTAGGCCGCATTTTCCCATAATTAGTAAATATGTGGTATAGTATAATTAATGTCTTAGACCTGGACAGAGATGTGCCAATGTCAAACGTATCCTATAGTATTCTATTCTATAATTAATTATTAATGCACTCATTGTGATTAATTGAGCTTCTCTCTTCCACAAGTCTTTATATCGCTTTATTGTACTCCATGGGGAAAAAGGATAATACAACAACATTCGTTTGACTTTGGCACATCTCTGAGCCTGTTTTTTAAGTTTTAATGTATTAGTACTAATTTGGTCTCAGATTAGTAAGCAAACCGTTTATGTATATAATGAATTAACACACTTATACTATTCTTCTTCTTCTTAAGTGATGTATTAACGAAGTCATTTACTAAGCTACTACATTATATATCGCATTACATATAAATAATTCGTGTAATTTTCTGTAAACCCGTGTATTGTTGAACTCTTCTCTCCTATTCGATAAGAATTCTGAGGGTGGTTGTGACAATACTTTGTCGGCGGCCCTCATGCATTTATAATTATTAAAATGCAATAATATTTTAAGCATGTTAAAGAAGTAGTGTTTGGTAAAAAGTGAGGCTAGATGTATTTGAGTGTATGTTTGAGTCCATATGACATGTAGTAACAATGCATTTACCCATTTTACTGTGAAATATAACTAAAGATATGAAGAAAGATACATATTTACTAAGCATGGAAAAACTAGTCTTTAGCCCTTTTTTCAGAATCTGACTAATAAGGATATTTTCAGCAGAAAGGAATTGTAAAAAGTTCTTTTCATAATTGTCAGATTTTAGTTGTCTAATCTGACAATCTGAGTGTATTGTATTTTTATTTAATTCGTTAAATAATCCCCTTTGTGATAATATTTAGTTAAATAAAAATACCGTGACGTCTTCCCTATTGACGGGAGTCCCTTTGTAAGGGATTGGCTAGGCCTTGGCCTTTACAAGATTATATAGTAGAGGTGGTTTCCCAGGCCACACACAGCAATGAGTTCTTCAGATTTCGTAGATATACCAAGTGACTCCAGTGGACACCGTTTTTGCTGGTGCCGTGAATCGAACCCGGGAATCTCCTATTAATATTTAATTTGGATAATAATCAGTTTGATTTTAATAATTTGTAGTTTAGTATTCAAAGATATGTATAGATGTATGTATTTATTTGTTGGATTGAATGTTGAACATATAAATATTTACGAAGTGGGCGTCTCTCGTCGTTCCACACTAAGAAGTGTCTTTGGCTTTGTGGTCCCTGGGGAAGAGGAGGAGGAGCAGGATTTTCCAAGTCGAATTTTGCGGTCAAATAGAGTACGATTTCGTAAAAATATACTAAGGGTGGATCCCGCAGACCCAAACAACGAAATTTATCTTCCGTTTCAACCACAATGTGTATTATGTAACAATGTTATATTTTATACTATGATAAATTCCTTTTGACTTTGTTTTGTCCACACAGTATCATCTGTGATCGGAGAAGTGCAGAAGGGCAAAGAAGTAAACTTTTACAAGAAGTTAGTTTGTCAAAGCTCAAATTGCAGTGAAGGAGTTGAAGTAAAGCCGTGGAAAAGCCTAAGAAGAAGCTTCAGTAGTTTTGCTTGTTCCACTCATAACTTTCTTCACCGCCATATGTCTCCTCTTTAGATGCCTTTGCATAATATATTTTTTTTATAAGTTTATGAGTAGACTCTGAAATTAAACGACTATTCGTTTGTAAAAATTGGAATTACACATAAATATAGCAGATGGGGCCAATGAGCTTATATACAAATAATACTTGTAAAGACGTCAAAACCATAGCAGGCACAGATGAGGCAAGGCATACAGGCAGGCACCAAAGGTTTCGTGTGTCAGCCGCTTGGGGCGCTGCTTCTACCGCCTCACCGTCTCGCTAATTCAAATTATATTGCGTGTACATGTATTCGTGGCCGGCTATGTTCGAATGTACGACGTAATATTGCATGGCGCCTCTATAGATAAAAGTTCATTAGATAAGGCACATCGCGCATGCCATCTTGGTTATGTGACGCTTAGATCAGTTTCGCTTTAAGCATTGTGCTAAGTAGACACCCCAATTTTATACTAGACAATTATTATTGTGGCAAACATTTATCAATTATAAAATTGTGGCATTTAGACAATAAAATGCTTAAAGCGAAACTGATCTAAGCGTCACATAGCCAAAATGGCGCCAAATTTCAATGGTAGCCGGAATTTCACCCCATATGCTATTATATAAAATACCATCCCAATCTTAAAAATATATCTCATTTCTCCCGTAAATTAATTAAATTAACTATTTGTGTGCATTTAATTTTATTATACGCTATTTTAGCATTCAAGAATTTTTATATAATAGTGTAAACTACCAATCTCTAGTCTATTCGTTTACACACCATCTAGAACGACTCAAAAACACTATTATATTGAAGATATATAGTTTTTCTAAAATACACTTTTTCAGCTGCCTGACTATCATGTTTGTCTATTATTTATAAAATTGAATTTTCTCACTAATATCCCAAGTAAAATATATTCTAGAATAATCCTAATGTTTCTTCAGCTTGTGTGGTTTTAATACATATTATTCTTCTCGGTGTGGGATTTATTTTTTTTCCATAAATCCAATAAATCTAACCGAATCGAGTTTGTCTTTTCGTTTGTCAAAACATTTCTTTCTAAAAAAAAACACTATAAAAATAATACAATATATACAACGATTAACTTATTTTTAATGCGCGGCTTTTGGGTGAAAACATTGTTGTTGTGTCGTTCTTCCACACGAATATATCGTAAAAAATAAACATAATATTTTGTAATTTATTTTAGAAAGGACCGTTCAATTTAATAGTGAAATAAGAGTGTGTTAGTGAGTCGTGTGTGTACGAATAGACTAGATCTTGGTAGTGTTGATGTACACGCATACGCACCGCACGCACACACTATTATATCGAATACAGCCCTAAGAGTACAATTGCTCTTCTTTGCACTTTACGGCCGTGTTTAATATGTATAATAGTGTAATGCTATTGTGTTGAGTGTATACGAATAGACTAGAGCTTGGTAGTATTGGTATACATGCATACATACGCACCGCACGCACACACTCACATTACACTATTATATTGAATACAGCCCTACGAGTACAATTACTCTACTTTGAACTTTACGGCCGTGTTAAATATGTATAATAGTGTAATGAAAGCGTGTGGTATGTGTACGAATAGACTAGTTTGGTAGTATTGGTATACATGCACACATACGCACCGCACGCACACACTCACATTACACTATTATATTGAATACAGCCCTACGAGTACAATTGCTCTACTTTGAACTTTACGGTCGTGTTAAATATGTATAATAGTGTAATGAAAGCGTGTGGTATGTGTACGAATAGACTAGTTTGGTAGTATTGGTATACATGCATACATACGCACCGCACGCACACACTCACATTACACTATTATATTGAATACAGCCCTAAGAGTACAATTGCTTTACTTTGAACTTTGCGGTGTTCAATATGTATAATAATGACATGAGGGTGTGTTGTGTGTGTACAAATAGACTAGCACCTCATTACACTATTATATTGAATAGGGCCCCGAATAAAATATGTAAATAATGTTCTAATATACCTGGATTGGTTGAATTTCATCAATTTATATGTTCAGTAGAGTACTAACAATATTGCAAAATTAAGGTTTTATTGATTATATAATAATTGAGAATGTGGATTGTAAAGGGTTAACGAAGACCACAAATACCTGATTGACCCAATCTTGCCTTAGTGGGGTGACCACATTTTGAGCAGATTAGATTTAATACCAGACAAGATGTCGAACGTTATAATCAGATTATTGAATTATCCATCTCACAGCTACTATCAATATTCACCATCCAAATCTTAATAATGCAAAATATTGTTCAATATATTGTTGTATTATAATACAAAGAATTGTGTTTGGATGAAAGTGTTTGTGAATATTTATGTTGACAACTTGGTACATGTCACCTGTACTCTACACCAAATAAATTCTACTTGTTCACTCTTACAGCAGAACTTCTATAATAAATATATCAGGAGGTTTGATCAGTGCTGGAATTGCCTGATAAAAAAAACACATTTTTATAATTTGAGAGTCAAATAATCACAGCTGTATAAAAATGTATTTATGAAGGGCCTGTAAATATTTTTTGCAACGGGCACAATTCTGGATTACTCCGGCATTGTTTATGATTGAAGGCGTTTTTAAATTAACTATAATAATATTTTTTTCCTTGGTCATATATTTTCATAATATTAAATAAAATAATACTAAACCTTTGTTCTTCCACATTTAAATGAATATTTTCGCAATATTAAATTATTATTATTAAATGAATATATATATATATATATATATATATATATATATATATATATATATAAAACCTACCTATTTAACATAATACTTAAAAGTATAACTAAGAGACTTGGACCTTGGAAAGTGGTTGTGTTACATAACTTGAAAATATTTTCATAATATTAAATAAAATATTAATAAGCCTTTGTTCTTCCACATTTGAATGAAATAAATATTTTCGCTTTCAGAGTATTGAACCTGCATAATTAATAGAATATATATACATTACATTAAAATATTTGAAGTTTAAATTAAAGACCTGTTATCAAAAATAATCTTACTTTATAATTTTTATGCTGGACTTTAAATATTGTTTACGCTTAATTTTTTATACTTAATTGACTCATTTCACAGCTTTGCTCATCAATAAGCTGCTATTATTTATCCAAATTAAAAATAATTCTAACTTAAACCAACATAGAATATTCTTAATTAGCTTAATAGAATAATTGTATATATTGAGTAATGAAAATCAATGATTAGTGAAAAAAATATTTATTTACTTAATCATCTATATGTAATATTATTATTATATATATATACATCTTGGGTGATTACAATACATTCATATAATTTGATAAATACGGGCCATTTATTTACAATCGAATTACTATCTAATATTTTTATAATATTTTAAAATGCATGCATACGATGATTGAATATAAATAAATCGATTTATTTATGAATGACGCGTTTGAAGTCTCTTCATGTACAGCCGCGTGCATTTCACCTGTGATTTAATTAAAATTGATTAATAAAATTGCTGTTAAAATATATTTTTGAAATATGCCTCACCTGCTAGTACGTGCACTTGAACAGTCACACTTGAAGTGTTTGATATTGAACAAGTGTACTGTCCACTGTCGCTTTGGCTTGAATGAAGTACTCGAAATGTTGAACTGAACAATAAAAATAATAATTAATTGATTGTAACTACAAAAAAAATATTATGATTTAAAATTGAATGAAATGGGATAATATTTGTAAATAAATCAAAATTTAATACTCTCAATTTATACGAAATCTTTAGTTCTTCCGAAAGCAAAGACCATTTTTTCGCAATTGTCAATTGATTGAATTTTCCCATTCATATTCAAGATACTGCATAATATATGAAAATATTATATTTATTCATGGCCAATCACTACCATACGCGGTATTCAAATTTCTTCTACAAACCATAAAAATAGAGTCTATTAATATACAATAAAATATCCAACCTAGCCTAACAATAAATTATAATTAATTGACTATTGAATTTATTCATGACTGCCCTTCACGGTATTTTAATTTTTTCTGCAAACCTTTAGAATAGTGTTTAGAATATTCAATTAAATATTCAACCTAACCTAACAATAAAGTTATTTAAATAATCACATTTTATAGGAGGAAATTAAAGTATTTTAGGTACTATAAAGATTTTTTCAATTAAACAGTTAATGAATTTATTAAAATTTAATTAATCTTGTAAATGGGTTATCCTTAATTTCATAGTAAAATATGAGTTTTTCATTTTAGTTTTGTGTAAAATATCACAAAAAATCAAAAAAGCTCAAATTAATTAATAGTTTATTATACAGTAAAAGTTAAGATAAAAAATAGCAATTTAGACTGTTGGAGCCATGGCCCGATGAAATGTTTACAGCAATATTCAAATAAATAATGTGCTAGAAAGCCTTATTAAAAAATATTATTTTAAATTAATAAACGCTAATCCTTAATATATTTCCATATACAGGGTGGACTTGAAGAAATTGAAAATATTTATATATAATTGTATGACAGACACAATATACACGTTACAGTCACAATTGGGTACTTCAGAGAAACAGCTGATTCCAAGATGGTGGCCCAAACTCGATTCCAAAAGCACTATTAATTTTATTATTTATTATATTTTTTTTAATGATTCTAACGATACCCTACCGCCCCCTAAAATATTCTCAATTAATAATATATTATTTTAACGACCTATAAAATGACAATATATAATAAAAGTAGGTCAAATCATACAGTTTTGAAAGTATTTATGAGATTAAATTGAGATTTGATTAAAAAAAACATGACTTAAACTATAATAAAGATAATAACTGTGTGGTTTTTTTTTAATTAATGTTTAACCTGCACTCGCTCTATTAAATATTTTAATTATTTATTATTACTAGTTACACAGGTCACCGACTTATTAATCCCCTCAGTATTTACCATACAATACAGGAAATCAGAGTAAACATGGATCAAGACGATCAATTTGGATTTGGATTAGGATTGGAATTAGATACAATAACATGATCTAAATATAATAAAGGTAATAAATGTTTGATCAATATTTCTGATTGTATGGTTTTTATATATTAATCTTTAAGCTGCACTCGCTATACTAAATATTTTATTTATTTACTTATTATTACTAGTTACACAATTTACCTTACAATCTAGGATATAAAATTCAATCTGGACGACAATGATTTTTTTTTTTGATTTTAGATTAGAGTTTCATATAATTGCATATATGCATTAAACATATTAACTTATTCTTATTATTAGATGAGGTTACCCTGTATAAAGTCCGGCTGGATATATTTTTTTTAATAAAAAGTTAAACCGATTCCGGTTGGGTATGTAAATTTTTATACACACGGGTATCGAGTAAGTCTGATAAATTCCAATTAGCGTTATTCGCTTTTATTCGATTTTCAGACAATTAAACGGAAACGTTATGTTTTCCCCGCAGCATTTTCAGCATCAGCGCGACAAATTTAATTGGAAATAAAATAATAATAATTATATACCTCGAGTTCCTCCAGACGATTTTGTTTGTGAGCAGTTTGCCGTCTTTGTGCCAGGTGATACCGAAGTAGTTGTTCTTGGCCGGTATTTTCATTACTTTGGCTTTAGTTGTTGTCGTAGATGGGCTTGTGGATGTCGGGGAAGTGGTGGTATTGGCTTCGAGGATTGTTGTCGGCATTGATGGGGTGGTCTTTAGTAACTTGATGATTGAAGGTTGGGTTGTGGTAGAAGCGAGTGAACCGGTATATGAACGAGAGACTCTGCAACTCAGCTCCATTGAACTTCCAGCTTTATAGTATCTATCGCCAACTTCCTGCCCTTGTTCGTCCACAATCCTTAGAATCGGATCTGTATTGAAATAATGCGCCTTTGTAAATTTTAATAATTTATATCGACTGTTCCAGCGTATAATATCGTGAGTGCAAAAAAAAAAATCTGTGTCCCCTTAAGTCTTTATGGAACTGAGCCACATATTTAATCTGGTAACACTGCCTGTCACTCGGTTTAATAATTATTTATAAAATATAACAATATACGACCTTCTATTGACAGAGACATGAAATGTGTTATAGAGAATGGATGAATCTACATTAGTTGTCGGTCAAATAGGACTATTTTACTATTTCGAAAAAGTCCCATTTAATAAGTTAAATAATGATTGAAAAGCAACATTTTTTGACGTTTCATACATACAATATGTGGCTCAGTTCCATTAAGGCTTAAGAGCAAACAGATTTTTTTTGACGGGGGATTTCCATGCCACCCCACAGAAATGAGTCAGATCTTCAAATCTAGTAAATCTACCAAGTGACTCCAGTTGCCACCATTTTTACCGCCTCCGTGAATCGAACACGAGAGTCTCACTCATTCACGGACTAACCACTGGGCCACAAGACGGCTCCTTAATCCAATCAGAGACGTTCGCACTTTTTTTCAACTGATAATAATAACCGATATCTCAGGGATATATATGGCTATTTTAATTAAATTGGTAAATTCTCGACTATTATTATAGTACAATTTAATGAAATAATTAATAATATTGAAAAATAAAACAAATAAAAAAATACGATTAGTGTGTCAATATTCGAGATTTTAAATAGAATTGCCAATTTAATAAAAATATAACCCGCGCAGTGTCCAGTGCTCCAAGGCACTTCACTATACAACTGATAATCACCTCCATATTCACCTTAAAATCCAGGAAACCAGA
>JAGTTH010002351.1:0-17828 GCA_022606485.1 Agraylea sexmaculata
CAGGCTTCATCAATGAACATCTCAGGAAGATACGCCTCGTTCAAGCGAACGGACGGAATCTAAATGCAATACTAATACTAACTTTCGCGAACCAAATATCAATAGAATTCACAGAAAGAACAGCAAAAAGTATACGATCTCTGTTGGCCACTATCTGTAAAGGGGGTGAAATCATAGAGGGCGTGGCTACTCCCGGAGGGCGGAGTACCCTCGGCCACCCCACTGGTAGGTACATAACTACTGTGCACCAACACCACCGACTGACGTTTACGGTGTTGCTATATAATCTGTGTTTTATGTATTAGCAGTGCTTTATGTTTTATTGCATGGGTATGATCCTGAGATACCATAAGATCTTGAAACTGGCACAAGTGCACACTCATGCCAAATATCCCCTCATTACAAAACCCCTTTGGCCAGTGTCCTCTGCTCCATCCATATTATATCCATCCTGATGTGGTTCATGTGGCAACACCAGACCGGCGCTAGTGTCCGTGTATTGTAAGCGGCATGAGTGACAGGACGCTTGTCAGGGACATTCTGCAGCCCTTCAGGAGGGCCATGGCTGAAGGGACTGGTGTTCAGGAGTCCAGGGGCCAGGCCAGTGCTGGGGACCACCAAGGTGAGAAGACAGTGGAGTCAAGTGTCGAGACTTTCTAGACCAAACAGTGATTACTGTGATTAGTGATTAGTGGTTATACACCATTCATATCCTTGTTGCAGGGGTCGCCAAAAGAAAGCTATCTTACGGCAGTGACGAGGCGCCCAGTAAGTATATCTGCTCGGAGTCCATGTCCTCGTCGGTGGCCCTGGCCTCTCCCGCCTCTCAAGCCCCTCCCGCTTCACCCTGGGAAGGACGGAGGCTGAAGGTCGAGCTGATCGAAGCCAAGCGGCAGGTATAGATAGATGTCTGTAGCAGTAATAGTGTAACAGTAACCTGTGACTAACGATCGATCCGCAGATAACTGTCTTGAAATGTAGAGTCAACCAACAACACGCCTTACGCAAACAAATGGAAATCCTATTCGAAAATGAAAAGCAATCTCTTAATGATGACAAACGACACAGGGAAAAGTGCATTGCTGAGTTGGAAGAGAGAATTAAGTTTTTAAAAGGCCGCGAATCTGAAACTAAAGATGAATTTCTTCAGGTGATACACTTTTTACAAATTTATATTTAAATATAATTGAAAAACTTACTTATGTATTTACATATCAGGCACTGCAAAAAATTGATGATCTCAATGCTAAACTTGAAAAAAACAAACAGTGTTCAGAGAAAGAAATTGTCTCTTTAAAAGAAAAACTTTCAGATACTATGAGAAATCAAGATGGTCAAATATCTGAATTGAAAAAAGATATGGAAGAACTTTTAAATGTGAGCAGTACAAGTTTTTTTTTCTAATAATAACTTTAATCAAATTACTTTTTACCATACCTTCATTTACATATAGGTACATTATATTGTAAAACTACATACATGTAACAATTTATTAAAGCCATTTTTTATATTGTAAAACAATTATGGGTAGTTTTTAGGTTTATATATTTTTAGTAGTGACTCTCAATATAATTATCATAGCTATGAATCAGTTGTTATTGGTAAACATGGTGTCATTATAGTATTCGATCTGAGTGATTACCACCATTATACACAAAGCTAATATTTTTTATGGGTGTCAAAAACACAGTTGTTAGTAATCAGTAAGTTATAACAATGTTAATTTGCAGGCACTGCAGGAGACTCAAAATGAAAAAACTGAATATCAAAATGCTCATAAAAAAACAACTGAAGAAATGAAACAAATGATTGAGCTTCAAATACTCTATGATAAAAAATGCTTAGATATTCAACAAGCTGAAATGAAGATAAAACAATTAGAAAGTGAGAGAGAATCATACAAAGATTATGTTGACATGGCAAAGGTTTGATAAATTTGATATAAATATGTATTTTATTTTAATAATATAAATATAAAACCAGCAACAGCAAAACGTCATACATACATTATTACAAATTAAATAGTTTTTTTAGTTTTCTCAATACTAGACCTTAGGTGTTTAGGGTGTTTCTGTAATAATATATTCAATTTGACTATATTTTAGGTATCTCATGAAAAATTGTTGATGTTACCGAATCTAGAAAAAGAAGTTGCTCGATTAAGAAATGAAAACCGTGAGTTGAAAGCAGCTTCTCATCAAAAATTATTGTTGGAAGAACAAGTTCATTGTTTAAGTAGCCGTTTGCAATCACTGGAACCCGTACATCAGAGTTTGAGAGATTTACAAGTAATTTATTGAGAAATTCAATTTTTAACCTGCATTTTCCTTCTTGATTATGATATTTTATTAACGTCATAGGCGGTCCACTCTCAAACGGAAAAAGCATTAGAAGAATGGAGAGAATTAGGACGCAGTCAAGGGGCATCCCATCCAAATGAGATATTTTCTCGCTTACAGAATCTTCAGCAACAAGAGATATCTTTGACACAAGACAAACTCAAAGCCGAATCAAAATTGACCGATGTTCGAAATGTGTGTATTTCTTAATTACATCTATCGTGAAAATACATCATTCTCAGCTCCACAGTGATCCAAGGTTTCCCACACGAGGGTCTTCCACTTGGTCTTGAAGGCTATGTTGAGATATACCAAGGCTTTCCATAACAATATTTTCCAGTTAATTCTATTGGAGGCCGCCCTCCTCCAGTTATTAATACCTAAACTCTTAACTTCTTTATAAAACTCGTCCCCTCATCTTAACCTAGGTCTACCCTGCCAATAATGAATAAATCTCACCGTTCCCTGTAATTTTAAATAGTCTCGGTGCCTCTTGAACAGGACCCAATATTCTTCTAAGAATCTTATGTTTTCATTCCTTCATCTTATCCTACTATACATCTTGACATTGCACACTTGCATGATAATAATATCCTAAAACCTAGCATAAAATCACACAACCAAATATACTTTTTATAATTAATGTTTTGCATACATATTTAATTTGAACGAATTTTCAGGAATTATTGAGTGCTAAACATGAGAGTGAAAAAGCTCGTGCAAAATTAAACGATGTACAAAATATTCAAAAAACACACCAAAGTTTGATACATAGATTACAAAAGAAACTTTTATTAGGTAAGAAACATTAGCTATTATTAATACAGGTGAGCCCCGTTGATTGCGATGAGTGAAATATGTATCACGATTACATTTATTATAAAAATGTCTTTTTATAATAAATTATGTCATTTTGTAAAATTTGCATGATAACTATAAAATATTCCACCATAACCACGTTTCTCATTTTGAGATATAATTTCTATTTTGAGAACATCCACTAGTTTAATTTAAATTTAAATGCAATTATACATCTTATCAAGTGAAAAATAGCTTCATTTGTGACATTTAGAGGTGATTGTGATTAAAACCTCACATTTTAGTGTCACGCGAACGTGATAGTTACCGTCAGCAAATAGACTGTTATGAGAAAGAGTTGACAGTTACACTGTCTGGTGAAGGAAAAGGTACGGGTAGTGTACTGGCAAGTAGAGTTGATGGCCTAGAGAAGGCATTACAAGGATACAGAGATCTGGTCGCTAAAATGGAAGAAGATCACACGACTACAAGTAAGCTCCATATCTATTTTTATCTTTAAAAATTATATATTGTAAAATAAATAGTATAAATGAATTAATTTGTTTAGAACATGAAAATATGCCGATTCTTCAAGATCAGTTGATGAGATTACGTGATGAAGTAGATAGCTTCAAAAAAGAAAATGAATTATTACGAGCCCGTAAAGATAAGTTGGAGATTCAGCTAGAACAACAGTTAGCAAATAAAACTGGAAGTAGCAAGGTAAAGTGATATCACTTTTAATGTCTATTGCTCACATCCATTATTTTTCCGCGATTTTTGTTTTTTAGATTTTACATATGATTCAAAATCCAACTTCAATATCACATGAAAATTTTAGTAATCAATTGGAGAAAGCAAATGCAGAGGTTATTATTATATAAATATACACATTTTATTTTACATTTTTTGGAGGCCCAATGTTATTTTAATACTTAGATTGTAGAACTAAAACAGAGACTGCGGAAAATGGAAGTAAATCAGCTTGAAGTAACAAAAAAGCTTTCTGAATCCATTCATGAAACTTCTTCTAAAGAAGTTGATAAGTTAAAAACACAACTTGAATCAGCCAACATTAAATTATTGAGGTACAAGAAGGATCATAAATATTTCAGTAATAGTAATCATTGATGAAAACATATTAAAAAACATATCTTTTTCCAGAATGAAAGAACTTTATACAACTTCTTCACAAGAATATAGAAATGCCTGTTACATGTTGATGGGATACAAAATAGATCGAACCAACAATAACTACAAGTAAGAAATTACCATACATATTTTTTTTACTATGTATTTTAATTTTGTCAAATTGAGATTAATTTTTTTAATATTAGCAGATAACAGATTTTCTTCAATGTTTATTGAGCTTTTAGTGTATTTGGAAGCAAGCAGTTTATTTTAATTTTAATGAACATTTTAAAGTATTTAAAAAGGCATTAATAAATAAATATTTTTTTATGTGAACACTTTTAATTTTTACTGTAATAATGATAAATTATTATATTTTAGATTGTCAAGTATTTATGCCGATTCACCTGATGATTATTTAATATTCAGTATCACCGACGGTTGCATCGAAATGGTGCAGACTCAATTTTCTGCTAGTGCCAGTGAACTTGTGGAGCTTCATCTTCATCATCAAAATTCAATTCCTGTATTTTTAAGTGCTCTAACATTAGATCTCTTCAAAAGAAGTACAATGGTTGTAAATTGATGTTCAATTGTTAAAAACGAATACACCAATTTCATGATGCTGTGTCTGTTCTCAAGCATTAGTAACTATTTGATGAAAGAGTTTTCCATTCTTTCATGTGGTTGCACTGTTCTTCCTGGATGATTCAAAATACAGAAAACTCCACTTTCAAGTGGTACAGAAAAAATATTTTTTTCCATTCCATGACAAGGATTGGGGGAAATCCTTTTTGAATAACTAAATTGTGAGCGTATGAATCTTACGTCAATTCAATTTCATCATCTTGTCGATTTTTTTTGTAAATGTATATATAAAATGTTAATTGTCTTTATAATGCGAAATAAAAGAAACACGGAGTTTAAACTCCACAATAAAATTGAGCTTTTTACAAAAGTTACAGACGGTCGTGCTTGTAATGGGTTAGGTTTCCGACATTGATCAAAAGTTAAGCAAGCCTGCAATTTTTTAATTAATTGCAAATTTTAATATATATATATAGATATATATATATATATATATATATATATATATATATATATATATATATATATATATATATATATATATATATATATATATTTTATTTTTATTATTATTTTTTTTTTTTTATGACAAAAAAGAATTACTGGTTCTTTTAGTATTAAAATTTAGAAGATAAGATAAATGTATTGTAAAAGGATATTAAATCTAGAATCGGATGCGTTAGAAAAGATATTTCACTTAAAGTAAATTGCTTTAATAAATAATATAAGTTACGATGAAAAAAATATTTTAAAATGGAAGATAGATTTCTAAAAAACAATTAAACGTATCTGGATACATCAATTTGTTTTCTTTCGACGTCAATAACGCAAGGCGGCAAAGATTCTTATCCTAAGAAAATCAACTCCACTTCATTTGATTTATGCCACAGAAATGAGAATGAGAGCTGAGAGCACTATATACAGAGGCATTACAAATTAATAAAGGAAATAGAATCAGATTCTGATGGGATTCCATACAGAGAACAAAATACCATTATTCATATCGGGACCACGTTTCCATATCGGAAGAAGATGCTGTGGCATTCATCATCATCATCACAAGCACTCCAGTTCATTGATGAACCAAGGCTTCTCGCACCAGCATCTTCCACTTAATGCTCCTCCAGTTATTAATTCCTAAACTCCTAACTACCTTATAGAACTCGTCCGCCCATCTTCACCTAGGTCTACCCTGCCTTCTCTTACCCACAGGCTTGCTGGATAGTATTTCCGATACTATCCCTCCTGCTATTTCCACGTGTCCGGCCCAACCTAATGTTAAAGCCCTTATAGCGCTACCTGGATAGCGCAGATATGTATTTATGCACTTGTATTTATGCCAGCTGGCCCGCTAAGAGCTACCGCGAACAGCCCCTTAATCGCGCGTCCAGATACTGTCACTTGGGTCTCGGACGAAATGCTCACAACACGCGACGCTCCTTTGTATACTTAACCTCCAAATAAACACACTGGCCAGTGACTCTCATCTTTCATTTCAACACTCACTCCTGCACTGATACATAGGACCAAAAATCATGGGGGCAACTACCCGTTCCCCATACTGCCGTCCTAGCTTAGAAAGCAGTAAATCCAATTTTTGGCCATTTTGAGTTAACTAACTTTCTATGTTTATAATGATAATATGTATGCTCCTACATCGAAAAAATTTTTTTTTGTTCACTAGAAAATGAGAAAAACAAAAGGCACTTTGCAGTATATCCACCTAACAATATGAAATACTAAGCTAAAAGGCAGTAAGAACCGAGTGCACGACTAAAAAGCAGTATCTCCCAGTCATAGAAGAGTTACTGCTTTAAAAAGCTAGTGTAGTGTGTAGTAAACTAACACTAAAGTGTAGTGATCCACTAGTCGCGCGGTCGAAAGGGTAGACTTTTAACAAGTTTTGTCTTGTCAACCTTAGCAATCCACAAACACTCAAATTGTAACAACTCATTCTGCTTTCGGCGCGGTGGTCATCCTCTCCTCACTCTTTGTTTACTCTAAATTACTTTGTTCCTGGATGAAAATATATCAGTTAGTTTGCCACCTACGTTGGGATAAGTTTACAAATGTTCCTAAGAGCTGTATAGAAGTACAGTCTCAACAGATTTTAATAACTCTTTCACAGCATTGGGCCATGAAGAGTGCGAGATGTGTGAAGGGTTTAAGCTCCAAAATTAAATAAGTAATTTTATTTCATTATTATTATTAACCGTCGTAGATATAGACGTGAGATTAAATTAATCGATCGTATTAAATCACGACGAGTAGGATGGTCGCGGCGGTGCGCGCAGAAGGGTCTGGGCGTGAGCCCGCCTGGAGCCGCCGTCGGCGCAGATCTTGGTGGTAGTAGCAAATACTCAAGCGAGGTCCTTGAGGGCTGATGTGGAGAAGGGTTTCGCGTTAACAGCCGTTGCACGCGAGTTAGTCGATCCTAAGCCCTAGGAGAAATCCGATGTAGATGATGGTGTAAAGTTTATTGATAATATTTATTTTTATTATTAAAATAAAAAACACGACCATTGGGCGAAAGGGAATCCGGTTGCAGTTCCGGAACCCGGCAGCGGAACCGTCATAAAAATCGTTCCCTCGCAAGAGAGTTCGTCGGGGTGACCCAAAATGGCCTGAAGACGCCGACGGGAGATTCGGAGAGAGTTATCTTTTCTGCTTGAGCGCACGTCGCGCCGTGGAATCCTATAGAGGGGAGATACGGCTGGCGGCGCGAAGAGCATCGCCGATGCGGCGGTGTCCGGATCCATTCGTGGATGTTGGCGATGGACGAACATTCCTAAAGATGGACGATCAACATACTTACTACGTGCGTTCAGTGGATCAGCACACTCGATTATTATTATTATTTTTTTTTTTTTTTTAACATCATATACATTCGTGGATGTTGGCGATCGTAATAATACTATTATTTGAAATTACACCATACCATATCATAATCGTTATAGTTAGTGTATAAAGAACCTCAACCTATATGTATAATCATTATTATATACGTATATGAACATATGTAAATTGTGTAAAGATAGTAAAAAAAAAAGACAGAATATGAATAACCTCAACCTACACCTATGTATGTGTTTTTAATATATTGATTTAAGTTTAAGTTAATAAGTGAGTAAGTTAAGTAAGTAAATGTTTTATAAATGTCTGTGCTGATGATAATGATGATATATTATTTTATTTATTCTATCGTTGCCGATACTTAACATAACATGTTAGTTAGTGTGTATGGAGAACCTAAACCTCAACATATACTTATATAAATATAAATATAAATATAAATATGTGTGTGTGTTTGTGTGTGTGTGTGTGTGTGTGTGTGTGTGTGTGTGTGTGTGTGTGTGTGTGTGTGTGTGTGTGTGTGTGTGTGTGTGTGTGTGTGTGTGTGTGTGTGTGTGTGTGTGTGTGTGTGTGTGTGTGTGTGTGTGTGTGTGTGTGTACCTATGTTTACATTGTTAATATATTGATTTAAGTTTATAAAAAATGTTTTATAAATGTCTCTGCTGATGATAATGATGATATATTATTTTTTTTATTCTATCGTTGCCGATACTAACATGTTAGTTAGTGTGTATGGAGAACCTCAACCTATACTTATATGTGTGTGTGTATAATTATTATTGTACATTCATAATATGTGTGGTGTACCAATGTATTTATTGTTTTATGTTTTTATATTAAAAAAGATATTTTATAAATATCTGCTGATGGTATTGATAATATATTATATTATTTATTTGGTCGTTACTGATGATAATGATGATAAATTATTTTATTTATTTAATCGTTGCTGATGATGATGATGATGAAATATTATTTTATTTATGTAACCGTTACTGATGATGATTATGATATACTATTAGTTTTTATTTAATCGTTGCTGATGATAATGATGATAAATTATTTTATTTATTTAATCGTTGCTGATGATGATGATGATGAAATATTATTTTATTTATGTAACCGTTACTGATGATGATGATGATATACTATTAGTATTTATTTAATCGTTGCTGATGATAATGATGATAAATTATTTTATTTATTTAATCGTTGCTGATGATGATGATGATGAAATATTATTTTATTTATGTAACCGTTACTGATGATGATGATGATATACTATTAGTATTTATTTAATCGTTGCTGATGATGATGATGATATATTATTTTATTTATTTGGTCGTGAGCAATGTGCGCGCGACGTGGTCTGGATCCGTAAAGAGCAGTGGGCACACCATCATGGTTACCCTGGACATCCGGAACGCGTTCAATTCGGCGGGATGGGGAGAGATCCTCAAAGCGCTCGAGGAGAACGTCCGGGCACCAGAGTACCTGATAGAACTTACGGAGGATTATTTCAAAGATAGATACCTGGAGTATGGAGCGAGAGACGGAAGTGAACCAGAGAGGCGAGCCATAAGCGCGGGGGTCCCGCAGGGTTCGGTAATCGAACCCGCTCTATGGAATGCCCTCTATGACGGTTTGCTGAGACTCGAGCTCCCGAAAAAGGCGCAACTCGTGGCGTTCGCGGACGACGTTGCCTTGCTTGTGACAGCAAAGGACAGCGAAGACTTGCGGATTGCCGGCGAAGAAGCTCTCAGAAGGGTGAAACGGTGGCTGGACAACGCCGGTCTCGACCTGGCGGTCCATAAAACCGAAGCTGTTCTCTTCACCCGGCGCAGGAATTTTCATCGTCATTACGACGCCGTATCAAGTTTTCAGTATAATTGAATACCTTCAGATAGTGGACATTTATATTGGGAATAATTTGGATTTGGTTCTTAATTATTTTCATCGTTACGTTAATCTATTAAGAAAACAACAAAGAACATGCTAAAAAGGACAAATTTACTTAAATACACCACAAACCAAAAAAATGTTTTTGAAATAAAAAAAAAAACACATTTATATCATAAGCAAGTTAATAAAAAGCATACAAGAAAAATCAATAGCCATGTTCAAGTATTTAATTTTCTTTTAGATTTAAAATTTTTCGAAACAACACCATCATTAATTTTTTTAACATAATTGTTCAAAAAATGATGGTGGGAACTTTTAAAATGTGATGTGGAATTTGTAATTTGCGAATGTAGATATTGAAAAACCATTAAAAAACATTTTAAATAACAATTTTTTTGGAAAATAATAAAACAAGCTCTGTGGTAAGTTCGTTTTAAAAACTTCCATTTATATTCCCCACTCTTCATTTTAATTATTGTCAAATAATTATAAAACACAACATTGATTATATCTGGTTGTGGATACATTAAGCTACCTCTATCAATATTTTTTATTATGTTATAGTGTGAATGCAAATCTAAAAGTATTTTTTCTCCAATACTAAAAAGACTCATTTTACAAATATTACATTTAAAAAATTTCAAAACTTATCTGGAGCAATATGCAAGTTATAATTGGCAAGTGTGATGATACATTATTAAACTCTTCCTCAGATTAATTAATTGAAAAGTCTCAAGTATTCAGATGTATATACATTTAAATAATTTATATCCATAGAATTATCTTCATTTATTACATTATTGAAATTTATAATATTAATCTCTTCACCGCCAAAACTATTAATAGTTAAAGAAATATACAAAGTTAACATAAGGGTTTAAAATCTGTGATTTAATTCATCTAAGATTAGTGGTTTCATTAAAAGATTCAATAATATTTTATCCCTATTTTATACCTTTGACATTAATAAAATTCCACCACTTAATAATAATATAAATGAACTCTGTAGTTGATTTACTATTAAATACATATTTTTTTATAATATCCATCCTCGGTCTTCAAACTCTCAGCTAAAGATTTATTTAAATAATTATTTTCTAAACGAATGCACTTATCTACTACACTTTTTCGGGATGTTCCCGGCACTGTAAATTTTTTTTAGCAATTTGGGAATATTGTTGGCATTGTACTTTTTTATTTTTACAAGATTTTTACTTTTAACACTCAATTTTTGTCGACTTTCTTCATCATAGACTTCGGCGTGTGTCAGGATATCTTCTCTCTTGAAATGCAGCTCGCAGACCTTCTTTAACTATCTGATTTATCAGTAGTGCTGTCAAAAGTATTTTGAAAACATGTCAAATGTTTGAGGTTATTTTCTTTAGTATAGATGATAGGTTGAAAGTGTTCCCGGTGGATAGTTTGGAGCCCTTTAGTCCTTAACTATGGATCCTTTGTGAAGGAGAAGACAGAAGCCTTGTTGTGCAGGTTATAGTTGCCTTTGCATCCTGGAACGCAGCACTTGTAAACCATTCTTGCAACAGCAACACGGTCATGCCAACATCATGTGCAAGCTGACAATTGACGACATGCGGTGTTTTCGGTATTTTAATAGATTTTTGGTTTTATTTTTAAACAACAACGTGTATAATAATAAAGTTATTAATTTTATTTAATTGAACACTATAAAATGTGTCTCTTTCGGAAATATACGGTGTTTACAGCTAATAACTATTTTGACGCATGGTATCACTTAATGGTAGAGTGCGACAAAAGAGGCCGAGAGAGAGATAGCAATAAAATTGTGAAGGCTGCCTCAGCTTTTGACGTCAGATGCTCCAGCTGTACGGCCTTGTATTCGGAGTAGGCTTTGCCGTTACTGAGTTTACTTTAATGAAATGTCGTTTTCTGTAGTGTCTCTTTCTCAAATGCCCGGCCCCCGGTTGAAAGCAGTGTGCGCCTCAGTTGCCTGTCAGTTAGCAAAGAGTGCAGTTGTACACTGTTGAGCGAGGAGCGTCGTTGAGATTTCGGTAGTCGCCCGAGAGAGATCGATATGTGCTTTGAAGCCATTTCTATCATGTCTGAGTCCTGAATACGCCCAAATGTATCAGTCGTCCACATTAAAGGAGTTATCGCCCGTCTCGGGTATATGAGATGATATATGTTCCAGCGCCCCCGATCCGTGCCTTTCGTTATCAGAAGTGAGGATTTGAATTAGTCGGGATTCAGGTAGGGATCTTGAAGAGATTCTAACATGGTGGCAGATATTTCAACAAGTGCTTTCGGAGATGTGCTGAGAGTTGTGAGTTCGGTGGAGGTGACGCCACCAACGCGCGGCAAAGCGGCCATCTTGGACGCCATTTCGGACTTTTGTCATCGCAAGCACGCCGGAGTGGCAAAAGTCTCACGATAGTCTTGGATGGAGCTCTCGTGCTTCAGATGCGGAGTAGTTGACCATCTATCTAATAAATGATCATAAGGAGAAAGGTCTGTGCGAAAGAAAGTGAAATTTGTGTGATCTCAGAGCTGACATGTAATATGGCGAATCCTGGTAAGAGTTTTGAATTCATTATGATTTTATGATAGAGATGAATCTGTAGCAGCTTGTATACGTGGTAAGAGAATACCAAAGTATAAAAATACTAAATGAGTTGGAACAGTGACAGGTAGTCAATGTTCAAGGTCTCGCTGGTGTATTTCAATAAAATAGATATCCTGACAAAAGTGTTGATGGAATTTACATTAATATTGAGGTGTTATTGTTTTGTGTTATTATATTTTGTAGGATAATTATTTATTTTACAAATAATTATTATTGAAATTTGAATTGAGGGAATCCACCTGTCGGTAAAAGGACCAAGGTTTACGAAGCGTAGTCGTAAAATAAAATAATAAAAATAAATACATGGGTATCAAACTTTTTAACGTTTGAAATGGTTATTGACTGAATTTAAGTTGAAAATGGGTTTGCATTTTGAAAGAGTTATTTTCTTTAAAGATTATTTTATGCAATATACAAGGCAGGCTGACGTAAAGCCAGTTCTAATTGGAATAGAGGATTCTAATAAGACAGTATTCAGCGCCCGTGGAGATGCAAAATGTGCTCAATACACTACACGAGTTTTGGATGCGAAAGTTATTGGACATAGTTCATATCCATGTGCGATTTCTATTCTTTAGGTAATAGAAAAAGAGATGTTACAAGTAGGATGTGTATTGATTATAGAGGGTTTAATGGAAACAATTGGAAAGCATTGAAAAGACTTCGTTTGTGACAACAGAAGGCCTATGGGAATATTTATATCTTCCGTTCAGTTTACGAAACGTCTTCAGATTTTTTTTGTATGGATGATATTCTTGTAATTGGAACATCTGGTGTTGATTATACTTTGGAGAGGATTTGTATAGTTTTACTAACATTGAGTTTTGTTTAATTTAGTTTCAATGTAGTGTGCCTTTTCGAATACTTGATTTTGATATAATTCATAAACCAGGAGATAACATGAGTTACGTGAATTTATTTTCGAAAAACCAGTTACTCGAGCCAATAGTTATCATTTTTTGATATTGTAGAACATAAAGCGGATAGATATCATTGTTCTTCCTGATAATTGGTTACTTGTAGAACAGTAAAAAGATTCTGAAATTGTGAAGTTAGTTTCTGACATTAGTGAGAATAATGAAAATATTGCAAGAACCTACCAAAATCGATTCGGTAAATAGTATTAGAGCGGTTAAAAGTGTTTATCCTTATTTGGTGCTCCAGTTAGAATTATCGCAGATCAAGGACGTTGTTTTGCTAGTTCTTAATTCAAGGATAATGTAGGATTACATATTATTGCAACAGGAAGTTTGCGTGAGAAATGAGGTTCCTTATTTCTTTTTTAATAAAAAAACAACTGTGTTTTTCTATTGTATTTATTGGTAGACAAATGAAGCGAAGTATAGCTAGAGAATGATAATGAATGACAAAATAATGTGTCGCTTTCGTTATTTATAGTGTGATACGTTAATGACAATATCACGAAGCGATCACGTGACAAAACAATTATACATAATAAAATATGAAAACAGGTATATAGAAACAGGTATATAGAAATTATGAAGTGTATAACTCCTCCCTACCTAGAATTGAACTTCCCATGGAAGTTTCACAGGTATGAAATTATGATACAAGTAATTATTATGAAATTTATGATTTTAAACTTATGTTTTACAATATTTTCAACAAATTTTAAATGCAATGGTTCTATATTTTTTACATTATGTAATTCAAGTTTTTTATCATCGAATTTATCATTATACAATTGTGAATTAATAAAAGTTGGTATATATATAATGTTATCTTCGTTTACAATTTTCTTCAAGCTTCCATAATTTGTATTATAATATATATAATTGTATAACTGTGTGTATGTTATATGTCTGTATGTCTGTATGTCTGTACAGATCTTTCAAATATCCTCAGCGTATACAGAGTCGCTATATACAGAAAAATAGTCCTTAATATATCAGGGTACAAGCATTAAAATTCCGTGTGCTCTTAAGTCTTTATGGAACTGAGCCATATATTCAAAATGGAATAGAATATTTGGTAGTGAGACTGCATTTAAATTTGTTGATTATTGAAGATATGCAAGTAGCCCTTAATATGTATCGAATACCTTCGAGATATCGTATACTTTCGTTTGAAATATGTTTGCTGTCAGTTTAGCTCGTAATGTATGAAACTCAAAAAAATGTTCATTTTCAATGATTGTTTAAACTATTAATGGGACTTTTTCAAAATAGTCCTATTTGACCGGCAACTAATGTAGATTCATCCATTATCTATAACACATTTCATGTCTCTGTCAATAGAAGGTAGTTAATCGTAATCTGTAAAATTTTATATATTCAATTCAAATTTTTTGACACATGAAACGTAGTGTTGCCAGGTCTATAAATAATTCAATTTAAATATTTAATCATCTAAAATCTCGAAACGGGTATTTTAATGATAATATTATTAAATTTATTTCAAAATATTTTTAAAGATATTTAATAATGCATAATAAATGAAAATTCTCAAAAAAAGTATTTATCGGGAGACTCGCTTTTTAAATATTGTGATGAGTGTTGTCATCAAATGAAAACCGCGTTATATTATTTTATTAATAATTTTAATAAAATTTCAAACTTCTTTCGAATGAAAAAACAAGCAACGTATTATCTTCGTATTAAAAACAAATCAGAGCATTTAAAAATATTAAATAATTTCAAAATATTTTTAGATATATTTAATTTGATAATGCATAACAATTCCACATTTTTATACTTCATTTTTAAAATCAAAAATTTCTTCTAATCGATAAAAAAAACACTTTAAAGCAAAAATGAAATAAAAACTCAAAGATAAACGTCCTATTAAAAAACCAGGCAGAACATAAAAAACATTAACAAATTGAAAATTTCAATTAAAATTACCCTAGTTTATTATAATTGAACAATTTTGAAATTTAATAAGTAAATTTCCTACAATAGTTTTATTATATTTGCAGTTGCTAATAAAATGTATTGGTTTTTGAGTTGATATTAATAAATGTCCTGGTTCAATTAATTCTATGGTATCTGTATTGTTGGTTAATGTTTCACATTCACTTGTTTGTTTGTTATTTATTAATTTGTAAACACAAGAATCAGCTGTTTGAGATTTTTCACATATATAGTTTTTATTCACTTTTAAGCACTGTTTAGTAACATATCTTAATTCTTCGTAACTCGATAGAACATGGGTATAAGGTAAAGGACTAATTTTTGTTTTGTTAATGGGAATAGGATAAATATGTAATAGGTCGTAGTGGGTTTCCAAAAATTAGGAATTTGTATGTTAAATATTAAATCTGTGTTATTATAATAAGTTTCCATTTTGAGAATTTCATAAATATTTTCTATAGATTTTATTGATATATTATTTCTTTGAAAATTTATTTGAATATCGTTAGTTTCGTCAGGATGTAAAATATAACTAGGAATTATACCCAATTTAGCGAAAATCATTGAATTATGTATTTCGTTCAGAGTTCTACTCAATTCGTCTATATTGGCACTTATTTTATCTAATATCTGTATGTATGCTAATTCTGTTTCTACATGATTAACGTGATTTTGATCTGATTTTAAATATGAATTTACTAAGTTTTGATTTAAATTAATTTTATTAGTTAATTGATTCATTCTATCATTTAAATTTTTATTAACAGTAACTTGTTCATTTTGAGAATGTTCTAATAATTTTTCGTTAAATTTTAGGTTATCTAAATCTTTATTAATTCTTTGTGAATCTTCATTGTCCATATTTCCGCTTATACCTTTAATAAGAGATCCTAATATATTGACCATTCCTCTTTTCTTTCTGAAGTTAGGGTTAATCATTCTGAATTTTCTTTCTAATTCCTTAAATTTACTTCTCGTTACATCTAAAGTATTTCCAATGTTATACATCAACGTAATATTAGGGGTGTTAATAGTATTTATATTTTGTTCGATTGACTCTATATTATTTTTAAAGTTATTTAAGTTTATTATATGAAGATAATGATTATATCCACTTATTAGTTTAGCTTTTCCCAGTTCCAATATTAATATTCCATTATTTCTATCCAAGTCTAATATGTTGATTTCTTGAGATAGGTATCCTTCCACCAATAAAAATACGGCTAATAGCCTGAAAAATAATATATATCGTATACTTAGTAGTTAATATGAATATTTATTTATCAAACTATGTTAATTAATTTTAGTGTTATTCATGATTATTAGTTATGATTTCCTTTTTCCTTACTTTAATTTTCGTTTTATGTATTTTCTTTTTATTTGCCGTGACTACTTTTCCTAAGTCTTTCGTTACAATATCTTTCTTGTAAAGTAAATCTTCTTTCTTTCTTCTATTATCGTTATGAAATACTATATCTCCAGGTTTAAATGTTAATGGGTTTGGTAAATTTTCATTCAGTTAATTGATTTGATTTTCTCTATAAGCTTTATTTCTATCTTTTACAATATTAATGAGTCGTTTAAAATTATCTTTACGCGTTTCGAGATATTCGTGAGGTGTTCTCTCTACATTTATATTGTCTTCATTTTCTAATAATATACTTTTGGTTTCTAAGTGTCCGTTAATTAATTCGAAAGGTGTCATTTTAGTACTAGAATGTATGCAGTTATTATAAGTTAAAGTTGATTCTGATAAAATAGTTGATTTAGTTTTTACATTATCTGAAACGTTTTTAACTATTCTGTAAATTTCTATAAGAGTACTGTGAAAACGTTCTACTATACTATTACCAGAACTATTTCTTTGTGTCGTTAAGTGATGTAATATTTTATATTGTTTTAAGAAATCTTCGAAAATACTGGATGTGAATTCTTTAGCATTATCCGTTATTATTTTGCTGGGAAAACCTCTTTCGGATATTAGTTTTGATATAGCTTCTATTACATTTATACTATTTCTGGATTCTAATATTTGTGTAAAAGCAAATCTTGAAAATTTATCAACGACGGTAAGAATATATAAACTATCGATGTGAAATATATCGACGTGTAAATTTCAAAAGGTTTTGACGGGTTATTTGTTATCGCGAGGGTTTGTTTAATTGGTTTTCGTTCGTATTTCGTTCGTATGCATATTTCGCAATTATTTATAATTTTCGTAACTTTATATTTAATATTATCAATAAAATATTTCCTATTCAAATGTGCAATAGATTCAATTATACCTCTATGGTTATTTTGTTGATGGTAATCTCTAATGATTTCATCTTGCGAATCTAAATCTTCAACGTCTTCTAATAAAATATTACTTTTAATTATTTTGTAATTATTAAAATGTTTCTTGTGAATATCACTTATTATGAAAAATATTTCGCTATCTTCACACATTATGCAATTTAAATTATTAGGATTAAATTTCTCTTTAATTATTTTAATTAATTCGTCTTCCGAAAATTTATTGTTTTCAAATATATTTCTTTGTTTTGTTTTAAATAATATTTCCCTTTTATTCATTAATTTCTTCGCATTATTATTTATTTTAAATATGTATTGAAATTTAAATGCATTAATCGCTCTATCTGTGGACCAAATGCCATTACTTATATTCTCTATACCAGAATGAACAGTTTCGTTATCATCGATCTGTACATCTAGAGATCCTTCTTCTAAATCTATTTCATT